>JAFVLL020031551.1:0-20212 GCA_021397915.2 Tor tambroides
TTTTTCTTTTAATAAATAATTTTTAATTAATTATATATTTATTTTTGATTAATTGATTCATTTTTCAAGAATTCATATGTTATTTATTTATTTATTTATTTATTTATCTTGGGACAAAGAGACTGAACAATATGTCGAATGTATCCCATATCATAACAATCAGTGAAATGGGAAACATGTACATCTCTCATCTGTAAAAAGTCAAATTGTATCAATAAATGACACGTGATTGCAGGGAATCAGAAGAAGCATAAAGCACGCCCTGTCTGACTCAAATACACAAACTCAAACTCAGAGGACTTTCTCCTCTGTGTGTGTGTGTGTGTGTGTGTGTGTGTGTTGTCCACGGTACAGCGACACACCCACCTCACCCAGCCTCACACACCCTTTACAGTCCTCTGTGATTACAGGGAGGTTCTTGACAGGTTAACTTGGAAAAAAAAGTGTAAATTGGTGGTAGTGCAAAAAGTTTGTAAATGTCCATTAGCCGGTTTGACAAGTGAAAAATACAATGCATAATATCATATTGCATTAATTTACCATTTGGTGTGGCAAAGTTAGAAATAGATGATAAATCTGATAAATTGAAATTAAGTATGAAATTTTATTTCATATCTCAGTATTTAAAAATGTATAATTATTGAAACCAGAGTTCATTGCAACATAGTATGTACGCAATACTATGTGTCAACATGCACAATATGATTTTTTTAGCATTCTACCCATGAAGTTTTGCAACACAGCAAGTTTCTTACACATTTATCTCAACTAACCAGTTTAGTTTTATTTCCAGACCTGTTCATATTGTGCATGCCGACACATAGTATTGCGTACATACTATGCTGCAATGAACTTCAATAATTATAGTTTTAAATGCTGAGATATGAAATAAAATTATGACTCAATTTCAATTTATCAGATTAATCTTCAGTTACAGTTAAAGACCAGCTGAAAATCTCTCAAGTTTTGGCCCTTATAATTTTATTTATAACCTGTTAATCATTAGAAGAAAACTGTTACTATGATGCCCCTATGCTTTTTTTTAAAGAAATTATCAACTTAGTCATCAAATGTGTGTCTTGCTCACACCTTATAAAGAAGTAATTTTGTAATGCTGCGAGTTATTTTCTTGTGAATGTAAGTCATTCTTAAATTTCATTCTTTTGACATAGCTTCTGATCTAGGCACGATTAGCAAAATCGAAAAGAATGTTATCTGTGTTGTATTTCTCTGATTTAGGTCCTACTTAGGGGACAAGGACAACTATGTGGCATTGTGTACACACCTCCAGGCATCATGTGACATGGTGGTGTCCCACAGGGCTCAATACTGGGCCCATTATTATTTAACCTACACAGTATATATTTTAATTAACTTGTGCAGATAATCAATATAACATCTTTTTTTTTCAATTCAGTTGTACAGGGTCCAAATGCTCTGTCAGATCCCAAAAGCACTACATATTGGCAAATTAATTAGCAACATCTTGGTTTGCATAGATGAATGTGTGTATGTCAGTGAAATTTATGCAACTAAATAAAGATAAGACAGAGAGCACAGTGAGATAAGATTTAGCTCTATTTTATTATATTATTATAGGGAACAGATGTTTTCTGTAAACTACTTTAAGAAAGTGCTATATAAATACTTCTCTGTCAAATTAGTAATGTGTATAATTGTTTTCCATTTTCAGATTGCATTTCAATTTTAAATTCTTAAAAGCTAGACCTTTTTTTACCCCATAACAATCTCAGAGAATGTCATTGTGTGCATAGTTGCAGATTGCTGTCTCTGACTGGGAACACAGTGTTTCCCTTAATCTTGTTTAACAAGAGTGGCACACACCTACAGACACACCAGTCAAGCCCTTAATAATTTTCTGAATTCATTTCTTTCAGTATAGTTAATTGTTGCACTTCTGGAAAGAGCCTAAGCATGAACAAACTTGCCTAAGTTATAAATGTAATGACTGAAAGACTGTCACCGTTCACATACAGTAAACACTTAAAAAGCATGACAAAACAAGAAAAGAACATCGCCCAGGCCTCACATACCACATTTTTCTGTACTTTGACTATACTAAGTTCTTGAATATCAACAAAATAGAACTAAACATAACACTTAAACACTCTCTCTGCGTATATTTGTATGTGTGAACTGGGACTGGAAACTGGAAAACATAGTGCCTTTAGTTTAATTGCTTTTACTCAGAAATAGGAAATATTTCTTTTATTATTGTGTTGTTTTCTCTTAGCAAACTCAAGATTTTTTTTGTCTGTGGGAGTACGACACTACTTATTATATAAATGTGACAGTCTGTTATTTTTTCATTTAGTAAAAAATTCCTGATTAAATATAGGCCTATTGTAATCTCAGAGATTGTATTGTTGTGTCTCTTTTGTTTATTGCTCTCTCTCTCTCTCTCTCTCTCTCTCTCTCTCACACACACACAAGTCCTAATTGAACATCTCACTAACTTGTGCAATGGTTGTCCATAAAAAAACATGTTAAATATGTTGAGGAAAGCGGTTTTGAGTTTTGGCAATAATGGTGAAATAGTAAAGTTCATTTATAAACAGTGTTTGCCCATTATTATGATTTTTTTATTTACTGTAAATGTTATTTTGACTCACCAATGAAGCTGTAGTGGTTGAGTGCAGTTTATTTTTTATAATTATTTATAATTATAATTATAATAAATAATGTTTGGTTTGTCAGGAATTTTCGTTTAGTACTTTTGTTGTTAGACTAGTTAACTTATGTGGAAAGAGGGTCCTTTTGTTTGGTTTGTCATTTGTCATTCCTTCAAATTGCTTCAACAGCCCCAGATTTGACTGAGTACGGCTGGCTAGACCAACTTACGAACAAACAGCAGGCCCGCCGGTCATCCCTCAGGCGCCTCAACCCAAGTCAAAGCTTGTCAAATGCAGTCCTAGATGCCCCAGGTGATGGCCCTCAGACTGAACTGCTGTGACTTAGAGCTGGCTTGTAAGACATGGTGGAGCACAGCCTTTGGGAAAGAGCCACCCAAATCCTGCCTCTGAGGACAAACTGAAGGGGATGGTTGAGGATAACTAGAATGGGACGTAAGTTGCCACCTTGACCTGTCAAGCTCATCAAACACATGCCACCAGATGTGCTGAATGCATAGGCATAATTTACGGGTGGGACATGTCCCCACCACTTTTTGCCAGGGTTGATATTGTCCCCACCACTTTTTTGAACATCTCGTGGCACGGACGTACCTAATGCAGATGAAACATTTGTTTCTGTTAAATAAGATGCGATCTGGCGCAGGAATCTGTGGTTTTTGAAATCATGCTGAATGTTCGTTGTGATGTTATTAGTCACTGAACGTCCTCTTGTGGCTCTTCACACACGAGCGCTTAAATCTATTGCTTAATGTTGCAGAGACTATCTTAACCCCGGTTAAATCACACAACCAAATACACACAAACCTGTCCCTCCTCTTGATATACAATCACTGATGAACCATTAATTTTAATAAGGGGAAAAAAATTTGGCAAGGACGGATTAGAACCCAAAACCTGCACATCTGATGAAAATTCTACCATTAGATTGTTTAGAAATACAAATGATTAATATGTAGCTATATGTATTTATTCACTGAAATAAATAATCTTGGGCCTAATCATACATATTACTATAGTACATGTAAAAAAAACTATCACGTTAAAAATGAGTTCTATGTCAATGCATTAACCACCCCCCTCCAATACACACACACACATATTTAATATATAAACGGTTACCTATTTCATACGGAGGTCACGTTGTGTATATTTAGGAATATTTATAAATGTAAAACATGATGTCAGAGTTTTGGAATAGAACAAAACAGCACAATTGTTTAAACCAATGAGCATTAAGCTGTCATCAGCAAATAATTTTTTTCATACCTTTAGTCAGTGCACTTTTTTTGCCATATGTCAGCATGACATCAGAGCACGATGGACCACACTCTGACACATTTCTAATTGTTATGCATCTCTTGGTGATCACCGGCGATTGGTTTAGTGCAGATTTTGCTCATCCCAAACAAGCCTACTGACATTCATATTCACATGAATGCGTGAGACAGAAAACGCAAGCTCATGAAATTCACTGCATTACAAAGTTCAAGTTTGATAAACTCTGCACTGTGAATACATATCACGTCAAGATGTATGACCAAAAGAAGATGTGTCGCTTCATGACAGCTTAGCTGAATTTTAAAAAATTGCAAATTTTAAGCCTCAAGTGTCACATCTTTCATTTTAGGCAGGAATTATTGAGAGGATCAGGACGAGTGAGCAGAGAATACTGGGTGAATGGCTTTGTGTGCCTTTGCTTGGTGATCTCTTTGCTAGGTTTGTAGATTTTTTGTTTTATTGCACTGTTTATTGTTTCTGTGAAAGTTCCGGAGTGAAAGTTCCTGACAAGACAGAGTCCAGCCTTTTCAGAAAGTCAAGCCAGCCTTACAATAGTGGTTTTGTGTCTACCAGCATTAAACTCTAAATCACTCACCAAGTAGCAAGGGCCCTTTGAGGTCACACAGCAAGTGGGGGAGGCTGATTATGAGGCGGTTTGACTGGAAAATTTACCATCTCAGCTTCCTGAAAACATGGAAGGGAGGAAGCGGAGTTGACGACGACAATCAAAGAGAGGATGGAGCTCAGACCAGAAGTGCACCTAAAACTGCAATTTTACAATGCCTAGGTTTTACAAATGGCTCGAATGGTTGAATACAGCTCAAAATTAATTTGACATTGGATTTTATTTATTTATTCATTTTATTAACAGGGACAGTGCTCATTAATCAACAGTAAAATATTGTAAATAGTCAGAGTTCGCCTCAATGGCTAATTTTCATCTGTTGCCCCTTGCCAGATTTTAAAAAGGTAACATAAAAATCTAAAATACAGTAAAGGGATAAGAAATATTGATTAACATATAATTGCATAAGATATTGGCAATTCCCCTTAATGCCAGTATCCCATGAAATGATTACATTTAGCACTCTGTTACACCAATTTACACAAATCACTACATCAAACAGGACTCGGCCATAAGAAATGTGCCGTTGGACGAGTGGAAGTAAAGTCTCTGGGCTTCAGCTTGGGTCATGGGTAGGTGACCCTCCACTACCTCTCAGGACAATCCTTCATGTTTTATTCGAACCATGCCCCACTCCAGTGGCTCCACCACACAGAGGATGCCATTGTGTGGATCCGATCATCTATTGGTATCTGGTTTCACAGCCCTTGAAGTTTGAGATTGTCCAAAGGCTGGGAGTGTAGATGGGTGGGGGTATGTGGCAGGGGTGGTGTGGTCTTGAGAGGGCCGCAAGGGTAAGCAGAACTTGGGAGACATAATCCCAGCCCCACAACTTTGCTTGTGTTATCATTTGGTTAAGTGATGATTACATTCTGCATGGTCAAGTGATGAGTCCAATGGCAGAGACATCTTTCACAGATTGTGCTGGGCCATTTAGCAGTGAAAGAAAGGAGTTGGATTCCTTACAAAAGAGTCTTGAAGTGTCGAGGAATGTTGAACTGGTGCCAGTTGCATAAACTTAGCCTCTATATTAAGACAGTGTCTTAAGTACGAGTTTGACCAACTAGCTGTTAGCCAAAAGATAATCAGTCTAATTTTTGGATTAAACTTAGACTAATCTAAACTTTTATGTAACTGAATTTTAAAAATTATGACCAGTTTTAAAGAAAAAAATTGGGTGACTAATTTGTAAGACTAGTCTTAACCTTTTATGCAACTGGGCCTTGGAACTAAAAAGGTCCTTGTAGTCTGGAGCACACAGATGAAGGCACTTTTATAAGTGAAGGTTCTGAAATCAATGCACAGTGTTGGTTCATCTGAAGACAAAAGTCCTCCATTTATGTTGTCCAGAAACTTCCTGAAGTGAAATGTCTCCATAGTGTTGTTTGAAAAAAGGGATTTCTGCCTCTTTGCACTACAAAGGGAGTCTCCCAGTATGGTCTTCCAGGTACTCGTAAATGAAGTGCTGAGAGACACTATCAACAAGTCTGCCTTTGTGTACAAACATAAGATTTTGATTTCCTCTCATTCTCTCCAGGTATACATTCAGCCAGTGGCGTAACTTTGGTTTAAAAAGTGGGTGGGACAGGAGTGAGTGAGTGAGTGAGTGTGTGTGTGTGTGTGTGTGTGTGTGTGTGTGTGTGTTTATGTGGTTTATGAGGACACAAATTTATATAAAGACATAGGTATGTATGACACAGGTATTAAAATGAGAAGGTGATTTATGAGGACATTTTCAGTGTCCCTGCAATTCAAAAGGCTTATAAATCAGGTTGGGGTTGGGGTAGGGTGACAGAAAGTACAGTTTGTACAGTATAAAAACCATTACACATATGGAGAGTCTCCATAAACCATAAAAACCAACATGGAAACTGTGAAGGAAAATTTAAATATAATTAATATAAATTAATCATAAAATCAGTTGATCACAAATAATGTCTAACACTTCTTTTCCTTGCAGGCCTAACTTTTGAGTATGTGTTAGGGAACAGAAATGTTCTAGCCTTAAGTAGCACTGAAGTAATGAAACATGAACAAGACGTCTGTCTGAAACTACTAATAAGGATACAAGATTTAAGGAATAAGCTGAGATGATCAGTAACCAAGTAGAAGGGGTCTTTGATCTGCCACATAAGGGAGCCAATCATATTAGAGGGAAATGATGACATGATGTTACCTTTGCTATGTACCTTTCTTATATAAACTGTTGTATCCTGGTTGCTGGGAGATTCTCTGTGACGGAGATGAGATCCTCCTGGCCGTGATTAAAACATATTCAAAGGCATTATCTGGAGTCTGTCTGGTTACTGCTGCGCAGCAGGTTAGTTGAACATTAGAGATCTTAGTCCAAGTGATAATGTTCATAGGGGGCAAGAAGTCACCCGACCGAGTGAGACCCTCTTAGGCATTGGATAGCTGTGATTCTTAACTGAATGGTCTTAGACCTGGTTCTCCAGAGCGGTCAGAGCTATCACGGTCTGCAGTCAGAAAAGTCACCTGAGGATAAGACACAATTTAGCGTAAGTCAGGTGCGTAGGGGAATTTCTACCACAAAACAGAAAACATGTCTTTGGGGATAAATTAAACAATTAAATTAAAAGCATTTATTTTCATATAACAGCAACAGAATTTAAATAATATCCGATGTATTAGCAAGAAAGCACACGAGCGTGAATCACACGATATCTGTCTGACTGATCCACTATGAGAAGTAAGAACGGTTCATCTTATTATTTCACTCCTCCCTGACTGTAGCCGCCTACTCCTGTCTACTGTCTAGGCGAGGCATTTGACATATCAGATAAGCCTAAGGGAACGAAAGTATAGTGTAACCACCCCTTAAAGAGATATCTCACCATGAAATTTCTGTCATCATTTACTCACCCTCCACTTGTTCCTAACCTGCATGAGTGCCTTTCTTCTGTTGAACACAAAAGAAGATATTTTGAAGAATGTCGGTAGCCAAACAGTTGACGGCAGCCATTAACTTCCACAGTATAGAAAAATTACAATGGAGGTCAATGGCAACCATCAACTGTTTAGTTACCAAAATTCATCACAATATCTTATGTTGTGCTCAGCAGAAGAAGAAAGAAACTCGTACAAGTTTGGAACAAGTGAAGGGTGAGTAAATGATGACAATTATTATTTTTGGGTGAACTGTTCCTTTAAGACACAGATTACCGGCAAGGATTAACATGATTTCAGTCATTTTACTAACTTCAACCACACACTCCATATCCATCTTAGACATGTATTTCAATAATATTTCTCAAGTAATAAGCAAAATTTATAGATGGCATGGCTACCACCCTTAATTTTGATTTATTACAATTTTGGACCTGAATCAACCTTTCATGCATGGATAGTTCTGCGTTATCCAGCCATGTGTTTATACAGTAACTGCTCTACAGAACATAACTTCCAGGTGTTGCTAGGGATGGGTCACAGAGGTGAGCCAACGCCTCTCTCTTTCTTTCCCACTGCTTCTCTACGATTCAGGCGTGGCTGCTCAAATACCCCCATGTCTACACCTGCTCTGTTACCACTTGTTGTGTTTTCAGTCTATGCGTAAGCCTTTTTCGTGACAACACATTACTCACGCTTTATTCTGACACACCCATAGCAGATAATTCTCCAGCTTATCTTAACTTCCTGGCAAGAGAACACAGACATTTTTGCTAGGTTTTGGTTTGATTTAATTATTTATTTCACTAGAAAAGTATCTGATGATCATGGGAAATTGTATAGAGAAGGATGTACGCATTTTCTTTGTGAGGACCTTGAAAGGGTCAAAGTACAGATACATCTAGACACCATGCAAATGAAACATCTGTCTGCTTTCACATATAACATTCAGAGATTTGGTCTGTCACTTAGCCATCAAAACATCACACATTCACACACCAGATGCTAACTCATCAGATACTACATCAGATGACGCACACCTAATGATTTCATCAACCACCAAAGACTAACCTATTTTCACTCTTACGCAATCACAAAATACAGTAAACTCTTCCAGTGAATACTGCTATACTGTCACTTAGGATACACAAACATCAAAGACTACAGGAGTTATAAATCATGGTTTTATCAGCTTTATATAACACTATTCACTTTTTTTTTTTTTTTTTAACCACTGTCTGGAAAGACTCCACAACTGGAGAGTTAAAAATAAAATACATATAATCAACACAAACACCTAACACTTTTTACTACTTTTCAACATTGAATAGTTGACCTTTGGGGTAAGGGGTCTTAAATAGCATATTATATAGCTGTTTTTCAGCAAAATGGAAACAGTTATTAGTCACATAATTACAGATAACATAAACAATTATGGAGCACAAAACAATTTGTGAAACAGCATATGGTAAGTATCAACAGATATTGTAATTAATCAATTGCAATTAACACCTAACCTGAGAACAAAGATCAGTTTGAGTTAAATCTGTCTTGATAGCATTGTCTTAATGCCAAGCTGAGAGAGAGAGAGCGATGATATTGGAATTTCATTGAAAGTCAGAACCCACAAAAATATTCTGAATTATTATAATTTTAAAAAGTTCTGCATATGATAAATTTGACAAAACCACAGCATAACAAGCATTAATTAATTTGGACTTTTAAATCAAAATGTTGCTTTAATTTTGTAATTTTTATAATAATAATAACTGAGATTTTTTTACTTATTTTTATTTATTTATTTTTGCATTCAGAAGAACCTCCCTGTATGACAAACAGCAGCTGCTTTCTCTAAAATATTTGTCTTAAAAAGAGATCATTTAGTCCAGGGGTGTCAAACTCAGTTCCTGGAGAGTTTATTTCCAACCCTGCTCCGACACACAAACCAAGTAGTTTTCAACTGAGCCTAAAGGACTTGATTAGCTGGATCAGGTGTGATTAATTAGGGTTGGAGCTAAACTCTGCAGGGCTGTGGCCTTCCAGGAATTGAGTTTGACACCCCTGATTTAGAATGACTAAAGCCCTATTCGCACGGGATTAGTATTATCTGGGGACCATGTGTGATTTTGAAATTACCCCCCGACATCTGAATTTCGTGTGGTGCATTCGCACGGGATAAGCGAAGCCTGTGATTTTACTCGAATTTACTGACTTATTTCCCGGATACCCGGATGTCAAGGTTTTGAGAGTCCTGTTCTATGGTCCAATTAGATGGATTTAGAAAAAAAATAAACTAATATAGTTTCGTGCCCTTTGTCATTTACATTTCACCAGGTTAAAATAATATCTCAAGCTTTATGCTTGATTTAAAGCCCTATTCGCACGGGATTAGTATTACCTGGTGACCTCCAGTCATTTGTAATAATTGCCGAGGTTGTCTGTGATCTTAATCCCGCGCGAATCGGCCATGTCTGAATTTGAAAAGTAAAAATTCCCCCGTAAATGACCTACCATATGTCGCCAAACACCGAGGTCCTGTGATAAAATTAGTCCCGTGCGAATCGGGATCTCTGTGATTTGGCCAGTATTTGGCGGGTCGTATATCATTTTTCGAGGTTTTTGTTTCCGGTTCCACATCTTTCGCGAAGAATGGAGCTGCGTTGGAGTGTTTTGATAGTATTTTGGGTGCTGTCATATCGCTATACTACACTACACAACTATACAATTTGCAGAAAGAGAAAGCTGAAAAGGTCTCGAGGTTAATGTGTTACAAAATAATCAAGCATAAAGCTGAGATATTATTTTAACCTGGTGAAATGTAAATGACACAGGGCACGAAACTATATTAGTTTCTTTTTTAAAATCCATCTAATTGGACCATAGCACGAGACTCTCAAAGCCTTGACATCCGGGTATCCGGGAAATAAGTCAGTAAATTCGAGTAAAATCACAGGCTTCGCTTATCCCGTGCGAATGCACCACACGAAATTCAGATGTCGGGGGGTAATTTCAAAATCACACATGGTCCCCAGATAATACTAATCCCGTGCGAATAGGGCTTAAAACTGTAAAATAAGTCTGTAAAACAGCACAGTGTCTGCCTTGTATCACATGACTGAGTTTATGACTCATGGCTGGGCTCAGAGGTTGAAGACTTTAATACAAGGGTGTGACCAGCATCTCTTTCTCTATCCTAACAGGTGAACGTTCATACATTCAGTGTAAACATCATAAAAGCAAAGGGTGATGTCAAGGTTACAGACATGTGACCAATGGTAATGAGTAAAACATCCAAGTAAACTCAATCTGTCCTTGAGGACTAACTAAAATGAACAAACCAGCAAACAAATATTTACTCTTCCTAATCTGACATCAGATAATATCCTACTGGAGTCTCTCTCTCTCTTTCCATTTCACTTTATCTGGATCATACTTGATTCTGAAAGGATATGCTTTCATCCTCAGAATTCTTGGCTAAGGATTTAAGAGAGTATTGCTATTTTTGTTTTCACGTCGGGTGTCTTTCAAGCAATGAATAAAAGAGCAGTCTAACAATGAATTGAGCAAACTGAATGTGAATACAAGTAAAAACATGCTCTCCAAGCAAACCTTTAACGTGTGTTTTACTCTTGAGATAAAAAGAGTCCAGCTGCCCAACCTCTGCCTTCAAATCCTCTCTCTTCTGGAAACATAATCACAATGAAGACAGCTCCTGTAACACTATTGGTCACCACTAGATGGCAGGCTTACTCAAATAATGCTTGTCCACGAATATTAGAAAAGCCTTTGCTTCTATATGCAGTGTTACTTTGGAAATGTAATAGGTTACAGATTCCAAGTTACCCAATTTGAAATGTAATAACTATTTCAATGGCTTGATTACATCTGATTACTTTTCTAAATTTGTAATGTTTTCAGCTGTTAATCATTTTTAAAACATGTGAACCTGGCAAGGTTAACCTTACAGTAGTACTCAACACTGATTGACTCAATACTGTCAGACTTTCGAAATCCTTCATCACTTGTATTAAGATTATAATAATTTAATTTTAAAGCACAGCCACCACAAAATCAGACTTTGAGATCATTCTATCAAACTATAACAAGAAACAGTTTAATTGCTATGATAATGTTTTTGAAATCAAATCTTTGCATAGCTATGTCAGGAAACACTGGCATCTAACAATGGCTTAGAAAAAAACAGTTCATCTTAAAAAATAAAGCAAATACATGAATCCAAATAGATAATAAAACAGTCATCAAATAAGCATGTGTTCTATTCTGTGTCCTGAAACAATGGTGTCTCATATTTTAGAGCAGTCAGAGCAATTTATGAAAGAAATCAATTAAATCTGTATATATGTGAATAAAATTCAGATGTCAGATTTTCATAAGTAACTGTAATTTAATTACACTTTTTTCATTTATTTTGTAATTAAATTACATAATTCTGCTACATGTAACTACTCCACAACACTGTCTATATAAAACCATATCCTATATAAATATAAAATCATATCATTGCATATTACATCCTAAAACACGACCAGCAGTGCATACACTCTCTGGAAAGAAAGAAAGAAAGAAAGAAAGAAAGAAAGAAAGAAAGAAAAAGATCCTGGGGCGGTGCCTGTTTGTAACTTATTAATCTCTCAAGGGTGCATATTAGTACCTAAAGGTACAAATTAGTAGCCTACCTCAAGTGTACAGACCCTGACAAAAGAAATTCTAAGTCAGCATGTTTGTAGCAATAGCCAAAAATACATTGTATGAGTCAAAATTTTAGATTTTTCATTTATGCCAAAAATCATTAGGACACTAAGTAAAGATCATGTTCCATTAAGATATTTTGTAAATTTTCAACTGTAAATATATCAAAACTTAATTTTTGATTAGTAATATGCATGGTTAAGAACTTCATTTGGACAACTTTAAAGGCAATTTTCTCAATATTTAGATTTTTTGGCACCCTCAGATTCTAGATTTTCAAATAGCTGTATCTCAGCCAAATATTGTCCTATCCTAACAAACCATACATCAATGGAAAGATCATTTATTCAGCTTTCAGATGATGTATAAATCTCAATTTCCCCTTATGAATGGTTTTGTGGTCCAAGGTCACATATTACCTTTTGAAAGGCCCAGCTTTTGTACCCTTTTCGCTGAGCCTATACCTAGCTATATAAAGTCCAGAAGTTCTTCGTTAAATACAGCATAACACGTTTGGCCGCTTTTAACTAGACTTGCTAAGGTATTGTCATTTAAATTGTCTTTCTGCCAGTTTGGGGCGATAGATGGCAGCAGTTAATGCAAAATGAAACCTACCATCCTCACACTACTAAATGATCTGATTAAAGGTTTATTAAAGAGCATAACTCCTTAAACCTTTAAAATATACTGATATGACTGTAGCTTGAATATACTCATAAACAGAGGCCGCTGAGGTTCTGCAGTCGAGCACAGTAGATGTGATTGGTATCAATGCCATTCAATGACTGAGTTAAGGGGACGTTCAGTCCAAGTTCCGCCCTCGTGTCTGTTTATTCGCTCCATATGATCAGGGGAGAGCGTATAGAGCGCTAGCGAACTGAAATAACGAGCTGATTTGTGTCAGACTGAGAGATTCCTCAGCTCTTGAGTGGATTATGACGCACGTCTGAGTGTAATGTCACGCGCAGCGGGGCTGCGTGGCTGGGACAGGTGTGTTACCTGTGGCTGTGAACGGAGGGAATGGACACGGATCAGCTGCGTGCCGATGAAACGCATAGCTTTCTTTGAACCGTGTTGTTGTTTTCCGACCAGAAGCGTGTTTGGATAGTGGAGCGGTGCCGGTGACATTTGTCTAGGCTATTGATTGATTGCGAGCGGTTCGTGACGCCTTTGGAACGGGTGAAGACACGCAAACCACTCCCTGAGCACTGGACGCGATCAAGCTCTCTTTTTGATTGTGCATCCAGTGTGAACGGGCATTGCGCGCGGTTCTGACGCATTAGCGAACCGGGTTGCGGTAGTATGTGCGAGACGGTGATGGCCGTGTCTCAGCTGGACATCGAGCCTCATCCACCGGAGAACGGCTTCGTTACCCCCGAAACTAATAAATCGCCCGATTTGCTCTCGCGGATTGACGGCGGCGTTTTGCCGAGCGTGGGCGGCTTCGGGAGATATCAGAAACAGCTGATCGTTTTCACATGGATCCCGGCCATTTTCATTGGCTTCAGCCAATTTTCGGACACTCTTCTCCTGGCTCAGCCGACTTGTGTGCAAGTGCAGCGGAATAACAGCAATCCTTTGCCCAATGTTACGCAGCCGATATATAATTTCAGCGTCAATAATGCAAGCAACTCCGCTGATGCGCCATCACAATGCAACTGTATGCACTCGGAATGCGAACTGCAAGTCGGACTAGAGAAAAATGTTGTCACCCAGGTAAGTGTGTGTGTGTCTTCAACTCCGTTTGCCCTCAGTTTCTCAGGGATAAACTTGAGCATTAGGCAGGCAGACAGTTTCAAGCTCCCCTTATGGTTGTACTACAAATACAACCAAAAAAACATGATTACTATAGTTAAACCACCATGTCACCATGGTCTTGCTACACTAACCATAGTTTAACCAGGGTATCTATAGTAAACTACAAATGGTAATAAATGTGCCAAAAACCATGCTACAACACTTTTACTGTAAACCACGGTTAATTTTCGTAATGGACTTGTATAGTAGTCAAGCATGCAGTTGCATTTCACACATTCTTGCTATTTCCATCAGAGCACCCACATGAATGCATGTGGAAAGGTGAGTTTGTTTACAAAGCAACCAGGGGCCTGCATTACAGCGCAAAGGACCGACTCTCTGCACAAAGAATGGCATTGCTGACTGAGATGAATATGAGTCATCTGCGTCAACAGCTGACAAGGTGCCAGCCATCACGGGGTGTCATGTCACTGGGTTCCCTCATGCTGACCAGATGACATAACCGCTCTTAAAAAAACAACAGCACCCTTTTAACCATCTGCGTCCTGCCCTTCGGCCTCCATTAGCCTGTCGGTGCATTGTGCAATATAGTGAATATGGGTCAACAAACTCTGAGGATTACACAGTAATTCTGAGCAGCCTACAGAGATAAGAGAAAGCCACCGCGGGCCTTTTGAGTTTATCATATTAGTGTCACATTATGTCCTTCCCTGCTAATCTGGTAACTGGAGGAAGATTCCCTATTAATAACAGTTATGGATTCTGTAAGACTCAAATCTTCATCTGGTTTTCTCTGTCTAGATGCTCGTATTATGACGTGATGTATCATGTACGAGCAGAGAGGCAGATTAAGTGCTACTCATACCATAAAACGTTTGTAAAAATAATTAGAAAAAGGCCCACAGACCTGTAAGCAGTGCACAGAGCCTGCCATGAGAGTGAATCAGCAGACTTGTACGAAAGCATCAATTTACCCATGGCTTTGCTGTTCTCTCTGAAAGGAAATCCTGTAGCTGTGTTGGCATGCATTTCCAGCAATCAAAAGTGAGCCATCGTTTTTATTTATGTATTGAAACTATTGTCCATATGATCAATTTGGAGGTGTAATTTATGGTTGCTGCATTTAAAAAAAAAAAAAAAAAAAAAAAAAAAGTTTCTTTAATATCACCTTCTATATTAAGTAAGGCATAATGTCCAGCATGCCAATTTTTTTTTTTTTTTTTTTTTAGGCTTGTGTCAGGGTTCTGATCACTCTGTCAGGTTTATGTTGTGCATTTATCCTGTTTTTTTTTTTTATACATCTGCTTGCTACAGAAGTAAATAATTGGACATGGTATATTAATTTGTGCTGACATTTTATTAGCTCACTTGTAATGAACTCAAAACTACAAAATGAGCTCTGTTGTGGGGCTTTGGGAGCAGGATTGAGATCCACTGAACTAGATGGTGCAGGTTGTGCAGATGCATTCATGTTTGAAGTCTTGAGTAAATAATGACTGTTCTTTTCGTAACTAATCCTTTAAGTCAAAGTCATACAGGTAGAGGCACAACAGTAAATGCTACCACAAGTTTGGGCCATTTAAAAGTCTTATGCTCACCAAGGATGCCTTTATTTGATCAGAAAAATACAGTAAAAATGGTAATATTGTAAAATATTATTACAATTTAAAATATCGGTTTCCAATGTGAATATAGGTTAAACTGTAATTTATTCCTATGGTCAAAGCTAGATTTTTAGCATCATTACTCCAGTCTTCAGTGTCACATGATCCTTCAGAAATCATGCTGATATGCTGATTTGCTTCTTAAGAAGCATTTCTGATTATTATCAATGGTGAAAACAGTTGTGCTGCTTAATATTTTTGTTGTGCTCAACTGTGAAACAGTTCTACAGAAGGCAGCAAAGTTCATACATTTCAAGTCAGTTCAATGTTGTTTTAATTCAGTTTAGTATCAGTGTCTGTTGTGAGAACAGCATTTTTTTGAAAGATTTTTAAAAAATATTGTCACTGTTGATCAATTTAATGCATCCTTGTTAAATAAAAGAATTCATGTATTAAAATAAAATCTTGTTGACTTCAAACTTTTGATGGGTAGTGTAAAATAAGCCAATAAATGGGAGATAATAAAGTTGTATAATATTTTGTTTAAATAAAACACAAACAAAACTTTTTATTCACCTAAAATTATTTATTGATGTATTTGGATTTTATAGTTTTTGTCAGTTCAGTGTCCTCATCTTCCACAGTCAGTTTCTTTGTGTTCAGTAGATGAAGACAGTATTTGTTTCAGGTAGGAAACGCTGACATACAGTAGTCTTTGCTGGAAAGGGCATCTGTGAAGTCCTGAAATGACCCAATATCTTACAGATTCTTGAACGTGTGTGTCATGCCATTGTGGCACCAGGTCTCATGTTTTGAGGCTTATCCTGCTAAAAACCAGTCTATCACCTGAAAAATTTGACTAAGTCTGTTATTTAAATTTTTGTGAATCTCATTGCACTTAAAAATAACTAGTAGTTCAAATTAAATAATGTATGTGACACCTGTAGACACTTAAGTGTTTCTCATTTTAAACTTAAAAATAATCCAAGCTATTATGAATCTTGCACATCTGCTCAAAGCGATAGTCTTCACTGTATATGAGCCATTGTTTCTGGTGAAGACATTCACTGTGCTCCCCACAAATCTTTCAAACCTTGAGACCGGTTTTCTCCAGTGTGATCTTTGGGAAAGTGAGTTGTTGCAGACATCTACTTATTTTATTTCAAAACTCTCATTAATAAAATGCTGCATGCTGCAACTCGTATACGGATCCATTGTTAACCTCATATTGTCGTAGAATTTCACCTGCTTTAGCTCTAATTCAACACATGCTTTGCATTTCTCATGCATTTCATGGATAGCACCTGGTGAAAGGTTAATGTGTGATGGCTATTGGGGTTTTTCGTCGACTTTACTGACGGTATCTGCTGGCACCATGTTTTTGCATAAATAATAGGTGATTAATCCCGGTTATTTCAAAATTATTTCTGGAATTTTAAGGCTCCTCACTTGGCGTGGCTTGCAAATGCCGGAATGATCAATATTTGTTCAGGTTGTTCATTTGATAGCTTGGCTTTGAGGTGCGCTTTTGTTTGTTTTTTTGACGTAGTTTGTTGTCATACGCTGATCATATAGGTTTTTATGGTGGTGTCTCAGATGTTGGTACATAATTGTGGTATTGTGCCATTTTTTGAAAAAAAAATAATAATAATTTGACAGGTCTTGCAGATTACCCACAATCATATTGATCCTATACACTAACTGCTGATGTACAATTGCTTTTGGCAACAATTCATTATTGTGACCTGCATTCATATTTTCTATTCTAATGGTTGTGCATTTTGTAATGATTTGTACAGCTTAAACAGAAAGGTCAGATCTTGTGTGGGGAAAGTTAGTACAGCCCTACATATACATCAAGTGCTTAATATTAGAATCAGCTGCAAATTGGTAGAAAATTGGCGTCATTCCCCTCAGTAAACTGGATTGGTTTAGTTATAAGCACCAAAGTTCATAGTACTCAGCGCTGTATAGTAACTCCAGGTCCAACAATTATGTATTTGTAATTAGATTATATTACATTTTAAAATGCCCATAATCAGGCTGGAGTTACTTTTATTGACTACAAGATTGCATATTATACACATGGTCACATGACATGCAGGTAAACATTAATTTAACGTGTATATAATTTAATTATTAGCTTTTAATTAAACTCACAAACCCCCTTCAGTTGCTTCACAAACCCCAGTTTGGGAAACTTTGATGTAATATAATGTTTAGTGCACTTTGTGTTGTTAATAACAATGAATGGAATATATTTTCTTTCTCTTTGTATTTTAATATCAATATCACACAAGATTATCCTATTAAATCAAAAGTCATCTCAAAGTAATCAAAAAGTAGTCTGATTATAATACCGGAAATGTTTACTTGCTACAATTTTTGTCATGTAATGTGGAATCAGTAACAGACTACAATTTGTAAGTTATCTACCCAACAGCGATAGTACCATCATGGAAAGGTCATGATGCCTCTCAAAGTCTCATTAGGTCAATGAGATAGATTAATAATAAAATAACTCTAGAAGGGTTTTACCATGCTGACTGTTAATACACTAAAGTACAGCAAGCTATCAGCAAACTCAGCAACTCGGTCTGCATTTGCACCATAATTAAAAGCACAACATTAAACTCTCAGTCGACCTCACAGTCAATCCTGGCACGTTCCTGAAGAGAAGCAGGACTTCTGGGACCATTTGCACCATGCAGATGAGACCGATTTTGACTTGTTTGGTCACAGTTTCAAATGTCACACCGGGAGAAAAGAAGCTGATGGCAACTGTAAGGCGTGATAATGACCCAAAACAAGCAAGCAATTAGATCAGAATAAAGAAATGATTGCTTTGAATGGTTGACTGTAGTCTTCTGCCCTGTGAAAGAGAGAGTCCCTCTGATCGAGTTGAGCAAGTCGGAAAAGACCCTGAAAAATAATCCTTGTTCTTCTTCTCTGATCTCCTCAGACAGCCTCTGAAAGTCATTTTCCATCGGGAGAGCCCTTTCAGATTTTGAGGACTATTCTAATTGCGTTGGAGGCCCCACAGGCTTTTATTTTAATAAGATGAGGTAAAATGAATAGGAGAATATCATCACTGGGAGACACAGAGCTGGAGAATCGTGCACATTTGGCTCTTGTGTTGCATTCAGATGACAAGGTCAGGATCAGGCCTGAAGGGTTTTGATTCAAAAGCAAGAGAGTAAATTGGTCTCGTGAACCAATCATCTTGATGAATGTTACACTATGCATTTTTGATGAAGCTTATTCATTTTATGAGCCAGTTTCACAGTCTGTCTTTATCAGTGTAGGATAAAAATACAGTAGGTGCTGCTGATTTACTGTACCTGGAGCTTTTTTTATTTGGTGAAAATATTAATGAACTGTGTGTAACATTCAAGCCATCCATAACTCATACAGGCCCATAAATGATTGTGTAATCAAGTTTCTTAGATGGAATTAAAGAAGTTGTTTGGATAATAGGAGCAAAGATGCTGTCAGTGTTGCCAAAATCTAATTTCTTATTAGCAGCTGTTTGATTAAATTGCTTCTAGAGCAGGATAGATTTACAACTTTAGTCAGCAAAGGAAACTTGAGGCCTAACCTAAACATTTAGATTTTACTGAACCAGCTGTTCAAGGTCTTCAGGACCTCTGCTAAAAACCTTCAGTTGGAGCTGAACTCTACAGGTTGGTGGCCCTTCAGGAGAACAGCTGGTCACCCTTTGTTTAGAAACTCTGTGTGTCCTGGTCCTCAAGATGTCTTAAGGTGCATGCACAGATTTAGGTGTGCTAAAGAAAATTCCACATGATCTGCCATTTTGAAAGATTTGTCCTTTCCAAGGGATCTTTCCAAACCGTGGCATATAATAAAAGCTTCTATTCCAGTTTATGCGCAAAGCTACTACTGATGCTATGATAGTCATGGCTTAAAACATAATCTTGCCAGTTTAGTCAAATATGGAGAAATTAAAGGGATACTCCACCCCAAAATGAAAATTTTGTCATTAATCACTTACCCCCCATGTCGTTCCAAACCCGTAAAAGCTTTGTTCGGCTTGGTTCAATCTAAATTTAATAAAGTGACGAGAACACTTTTTTTCTGCGCAAAGAAAACAAAACAACGATTTTATTCAACAATTTGTCTCAGTTTGTTCAGTGTAGCATTTTGGAGAATATCCGCTGGACGCAAATAGCAATGGGACAGTCACAAACCTCATGGTTTTCATCCAAAATATCTTAAATTGTGTTCCGAAGACGAACAAAGCTTTTACGGGTTTGGAACGACACGGGGGTAAGGGATTAATGACAAAATTTTCATTTTGGGGTGGAGTATCCCTTTAAGAACCTATCAATATGCTTGATCAAAAATAGATTTGTATTAAAATGTATGATTATAAATTTGGCGTTTAGAACTGTATATTCAGGATTTATGAATGTGTATATTCAAATTTACATTTATATATTCAGACTTTGTCCTTTGACACAATCTATATTAAAGTGCTATATAAAAATAAAGTGGACGTGCCCTAAAACTATGTATTCAGGATGTACAATTTGGATTTACATTTATCACATATGTGGAATTAAATTGATATATTTTAGACTTTTTATTAAAACAATTGATAAATTAAATTTTTTTTTTTTTTTACAGTGGTTTTGTAACCCGAGTCTTTTTTTGTC
>JAFVLL020031554.1:0-46302 GCA_021397915.2 Tor tambroides
GTCTCAGCACTTTCAGATAGACATCTGGATAGTTTTCCATTTCATTTCAATGTGAGGCTAGAGGGAAAACCCATCCAAAACTAATAACAGGTTGCAATAAGACTGTGCGGGTTTTTGTAATGTGACTCAGCTGGAGAGCAATCGCTGGAGTTTGCATGGCCTCCATATTGCCTCATCTGTTGCATCTTCCTTATATTGCTTGATTAATGAGCCATTTTATCTGCCCACGACATCTGATGCAACTCCAAAAGCTGTTCAACATGCCATGATGAAACTAATGCAAAGTTTGAATAGTTTTGTGAATCAAGAATTATAGCCACTCCATAGCATTTAATAACCTACAATGGGAAATATTTCTAGCTTAAAGAAAAGAAAAGCAAGACATTGACTCCTAAATTTATGAGCTGCAAGCATAAGGAAGCAAGAAATTTGCCCTGATGAAACAAGATTGTGATTTATGTTAAGAGCTCAATGTTTAATGACGGACTTAATTAAACACTGCAGTGCGTTTTTCCTTTTACTGACTGGGTCAGAACTTTTAATAAACTCTGTCTGGTGTTAGTCTAGGCAGAGTCAGAGAAATTTACAGGGGAAAGTTGGTGGCAGGTAAATTGCCTATAATTTGAGGCAATTACGTAAATACCTTGTTTGCTGCAATGACTTCAAAACCAATGCGGCGCACGGTAGATGGAGCGCATTGTTTCCATGGACTAACTCCAGGTCTGTGGTGCTCCTGCAGAGAGATGAATCTAAGCAGAGTCGAGAAGCTCTCAAGGGATGACGCATTAACATTAAAGCAGAGGTAAACATTCAGCAGTCAGGCCTTGGGCACCAGGCTATGAATATCTTCAACTCAATCTAGCTCAATTAGCAGAATTAATAACTGATAATGTTAGTGATTAAGATGCCTATTTCTGCCTTTACCAGTCCACTAATGCATATAAAATTTAAGCTGCACCAAACCTGCTGACGATTGTTGTTGTTTTGTGCGAAGAGAGGCGGTTGGTTGATCAAAATAGTTGGGGAATTGTTCCATAAAACTGGTGGCATACATGTGAGATGTTTTAAATTGAAACTGTACGATTTGATCCCAGTCAGAGCTTTCAGTGTCTGGCGTGATGCAGTTAACATGATAGCTGCACAGGATTTGGATGCTATGCTCGCTGCCAACATAAATTTCGCTTGGGCCAATTGTTTGTTTTTACCACTCCATTACAGTTATTGCTTACCCTTATATAATGAGCAACATTGACCGCCAACAGCCGGTTGAACGCAAGCTGCCGCGCTGGAGGAAATGTTGTGTTGTCACAAACTCCCATGATGAAATGCAAATTTAAAAGCAAATTGAATCACCTTGATTATGCATCACGTTCAGGCGCATATTTAGTCTCAGTTATATGCATATAATTAGAATTATAACAAATATTATGTGATGTTAAATTTACAAAGAAACAGTGTTTCTGTTAGGAAATATTACATATTATTAAATCTTACATAACATAATACGGCTAGAATTTCATTAGCTGTAGCCAGTGTGTGCTGTAAAATGTCATTATTTTTCAAATTAGTGGAGTAGAAATGTGCAGTAATCAGACACAGGTCAGTGCAGACAGTTTGCTGAAACTGCAAGTAAGTAAACAAATATATTGCAAAAATTTGTTTACTAATCTACTGTTGGGGGAACTACGTGCTTAGAATTTCTAAACTAAGTAATACACACAGAAAAATATATTCAAAAGAACTGTGCCATCTCTATTTACAATGACTTTGGCATTAATGAGGACCTTCAACTTAAATTCCATGATGAATCCTAAACTGACATACAGACCTTGTGGAGCCATGTAGGTGTGGATTAATATGCATGAGTGAACTTGAGAGGCAAAAAAGATATACAGCAATATGAGACACAAGATTTCCCATGGCCAAGTATCTGATTTTGTTTGAAGGACACCTCCCAGATAGGAGTACAATCAAAATTTACTAGGTCCAGTGAAATACTAAATGAGAAATGAGAAGAAAGCAGAAACTGCTCACTTGTCCTACTAGGGCTGATTTTTCTAGTAAATAAATTAACAAGACTGTGAATATTACAATTTAAGAATTTAAAATTGAATTAAAAACCTAAAAAAAAATCATAGCAATCACATTAGTATGAAGATACACACAATCAAAAGACTACAAAAACATCAAGAATCTAGCTATAAAGCTCAGCCTTACCCCCTGCCCAGTGACGTGTTTGTCTTTTCTCTGTTTCCTATATATAGTGCATTCTCCATTGAAAATTCCATTAACATCTCCCGCTGTCTCATCCACTGTCAGTGAAATATTGCTGTTGAGAGACTGCATATTTCCCAAACATATTTTAGACATTTCTTCTTAAAACCCTTGTCTGCCAGCCAGACCTGCTGTGATTTGTTTTCAGTGCTCAGTGAAACTGATTCAGCGGAGATTGAAAGAGTCATTGTCTTCAATCATTAGACACGCACTGCCATACGTGACACAATGCTAAAGCCACAAGAGATGAACAGGTATGTACTTAATTTGATATCATATTCTGAAGAAAATGTGAGTGTTCCTTGTTCATGCAAAACTGATATTTTCTTAGACAAGAAGCAATGGGGGACAAAAAGAAGGGGGCGGGATGGAAAGTACCACAAGTCAGGACTCAAACTCAGGTCACCCAAAGTGCAACCGCAAGGCTATCGGCTCCAACTTCAAAGGATATCCTCAGTATGAGCAATAATGATGCTTTCCTTAGCATAAATAAACAAATTCATAAATAGCAAGATCCAATGGCAGCCTCAATGAACTCCATAAAAAATGTCAGGTAGGTTTCACTTTGATTTCTGTCCACGCCCACCCACTGCAACCTCTTACCCCCTCCTCAGAAGTGCTTCCTGCCTGTCACCATATTTACAGCAAGCTCCCCAAAGAGTCTTTCACGGACAAGTTGGCAACTCGCAGTAAACAAGCGCCTCTCTCTGAGAGCGGAGGAGGGTGAAGACTCAGGTTGCATGTGTGTGTGTGTGTGTTTGTGACAGCAGGCTATGAGAATGTTATAGAGGAGAAGAGCTGATATCTTCTTTACCTAAGGGCACAGACACCGTTTAAGGGTTGGGAAGGACGGTGTGCCATTGAGATATGGTAAAAAGCTGTGAATTATAAAGCTAGAGCAACAGTTTGTTTGATTACTGCTCATGCAGCCTTTGACAGCGACTCTGTCAATCCAAGGATGAGCGAAACCTTGACATGTTTAAAGCCTGTTTCACAACACACATAGTCCCTGCTGGGGAAAAAAAAATGTCATTGCTGGTCACCATGTTGTGTTTTGGAAAAAATTGTGAGACAAAGCTGCCTTGCGAGAAATAAATATATTTAAAATACATTTATTTCATACTAAGTATAATTCAACTTCGAAACTATTAATTTGCTGACATATCGATTGAGAAAAATTATAGTTAAATTTTATTTGGAGTACTACTTGTGTTAATTTTAAGCTTAAAATGTGTTTTAATGTTACTATTAAAGAGGATTGTATGTTCCTTGAATGATATTGGTCTTTAAATGCAAGATATTTCAAGTGTACCTGAAGTATATTTGCAATAGTTACACTTTAGTACATTCAAACATACTTCAGTATATCTTCATTAGGACTTCTGCACTGCTTTTACAGTAAGTATACCAGTTTAGTATACTAAAAGTACAATTGCAGGGTATTTTAAGTACATAAATATGCAAATATATTTATAGTATACTTAGCATGAAACAAATGTATTTTTCACTAGGGAAGCCACATTGTGTTGTGAGATATAAAATCACAATTACAGGAAAAAGGTTTTCTTTAGGTAAAAGCGTCTGCCAAATGCCTATACTGTATATACACTACCATTCAAAAGTTTTTAAATAAATAAATTAATACTTTTATTCAGCAAGGATGCATTAATCTGCTCAAAAATAACAAATATTTTGTCATGTGAGAAAATCATGTGAGACTGAAGACTGAAGCAAAGCTGAAAAAGTTTCAGAAATTCATTACATTTTAAAATATCTAAAAATAGAAAACAGGTATTTTAAATTACAGTAATATTTCACAATAATACAGCTTTTTACAGTATTTTTAATTAAATAAATTCAGACTTTATTAAGTCATAAGTAGCTTTTTTCAAAAACGTTAAAAAGAAAGAAAAAAAACAACTTTTGAACAGCAATGTAAATGTATTTTCCTGCAGAGCAAACATAACTCAGCACCAAATCCAAGTCTGTTCAAGTCTGTTAAAATGTTTTAAGAAAGGAAAACACATTTTTTATGATCTGCAAGCTCAATAATACTAATGGTTGGGTGGTCCACATTGAGAAGAAATTCTGCACTATGTGAAGCATGTTAATTCCAAACATTGTGAAGATACCCTCCCATACATGGACGTCTCCTGGATATTCTAATATATGTGATTAGACAAGCACTTCCGTGAGGCTCCTGAGGAATGTCAAATTCTTCTGCTGATGAGTTTGAGTATAACACATCCACATAAACATATACTAATGTGAGTAATATTAGCATGGCATTTGCTAATGAGAGGCAACATGTGAAGATTTACCATTAGTTCTAATTAATTAGAGCATGTTGTGTCAAACATGGCAATATATTTTGCTGTCTCTCGTGGCAGTACATCCAATTAAAAATGACCTTTACTGCTGGTTTTTCCTGATTACAATAAATGTTTTAAAATGTTGCCAGCTAGCACGTATGTACAGCATAATAATGTTCCACTGCCAATCCACATTTCCAATGTTGTGTCATAAAGATGACAGGCTAATAGTATATAATTAGGACTAAAACATGCAATATGCCAAGGCTTTTAAATATTATTCTGAATTACAAAAACTGAGTTGTGATATTTCAGAAACAAAACTGTTAATATGGTATAATTTAATAAAGGCAGCTAAACTAATTAAAGTTAACAGAAATCTTAGAGAGCTTAAGAAACATCTGGTTTGGAACATATGGAATAAACACAAACATGTTGAGAAAATGACATACAGGAACATATAGTAAGTAATAGGATACATTCATAATTTAGCACTATCATGATGTACATAAGCAAGTCTGTCGCCAGAGAGCCGCTACTTTATTTATGTTTTGCATTTTGCTGACACAGTTCATCTGAAGTGACATGCAATACTCCAGTGATGAAGACAATGGCTCTGTTCCAAAGCCTAGTGAGCTACCTTGCTGAAATGGAATCTCAAAAGTGACCAAGTGCATAGTGATATGCACTACCATCTAAATGTTTGTGGTCAGTAAGATCTTTTTTTATTTTTTATTTTTTTTAAAGAAATAAATACTAATTACTACTAATTTTTTTTTTTTTTAGCAAACTCCATTTAAATGATCAAAACCTACAGTAAATGCATATTGTATATTTTTACAACAGAATTCTATTTCAAAAGTATCATACAATTCTACAAAACTATTAAGCAGTGCAACTGATAATATTATTTCAGAAGGATCACGCCACTAAAGAAAACTCAGCTTTGTCATTACAAGAATAAATTACATTTAAAACATAGAAAATATCATTTTAAATTGCAATAGTTGCAACAATTTTAAAACAGTTAGTTTTGCAATAACATTTCACAATATTACTTTTTTTAGTGTACTTTTTATGCAGCATTGGTGAGCATAAGAGACTTATATATAAAATATTAAATAATTTTAACAGCAGTGTAAGGAACAAAACACCAATAACATTTCATTATGCAAATTGAGGTAAGAATGAAGGCCAATGACAATTCACTATGCAAATTAACCATCATTTACATTTTGAATACTTTCAAAATATGCATTGCTATAAACGTTAAGATAATTACTTGACCTACGGTAAAGAAATGTTTATGTCAGATGTGTCCCACACGTTCACACTTTTACTAAATCTCTTCTGTAATTTTCTCTCAGCCGATGCTATTGTTTTTGTTGGCATCTAAACAAAAGTTTCATGCTGTGATTATCATGGAACTATGAAGTGAAATAACTGTTTATTTCCAACCAAAGGCATTAAGCTGCAATGTTTAAGTGCAATCATGGATTTGGAAAATTATAACTGCAACTGAGGATTGCTCTTATTCAAATGGTACTTTCCCTGATCAATTCTTTGTGCCTAGAAGCCCTTTTCCTCAGTGAACCAAAAAAATATATCTCTGTATTGATCAGCTCGTGAGAGAGCAGCGAGATAGCACATGCCTCAAAGCCAGAGCGATAAAAACCTGTCCAAAGAAAGTTACGCAGGAATCAATGTTGGCAAAGGTCACGGAAGGGCAATTGCTGTCATCTGGCAAGTTAGGTGGTTTTGATGACGTTCAAGCTCCTCTCCTTTGGGCTGTTAGATTAAACTCACTGCTGGTCAACTAGTGTTCACCAGAATTCACAAAGAACATTGCATCCCATGGCCATGAGGACATGAGCACCTAGTGTAACCATGGTAACAGCATAATGTACAGTCATCCATGTGAAAGAGACAAATTATTTCAACATTAAATGGGCCTATGTCACATATCATAGTTACTTGCTATGATAATGACAATGAGTACAACAAAAACAACAGGAGACACTTTATAATAAGGTTCAATTCACTGTATATACACACATGATACATACATACACACTTAAAAATTTTGGGAAGGTAAGATTTTTTTAATGTTTTTGAAAGAAATCTCACAAAGGCAGCATTTAGTCTTCTATTTTAATGTATTTTAAAATGCAACTTACAGTATTTTACACAGCAATACTCCAGGCTTCAGTGTCACATGATCCTTCAGAAATCATTTTAATATGTTGATTTGGTGTTCAAGAAAAAATGTGTATTATTAATGTTGAAAACAGTTGTGCTACTAAATTTTTTTTTTTTGTAAAATTTTGTAATAAATCTGATATAGAAATCTTTTGTAACATTTAAAACTCACTTCTGATCAATTTTTTGTATACTTGCTGAAAAAAACTAATTTCTTCAGAAAAAAAGTCTTACAGACCTCAAACTTTTGAACTGTATAGTGAAGAAATAAATGCTTGATTATTGTTTATGATTCCTAATTCATTAACTAGGGTTATAAGTGTTACCAAATACGACATAGATTATCATACTATCAATAAATCACAGTTACTGAGGGTCACAATTTATATAACATATCTTTGAAAGGGGATGTTCATAGAAACAGTAAATATGAAAACTTTATTGTTATGACATCAGCATAGAACACTGACAAAAACAACCCAACTTATTCATATTCATATGCAAGCACAATGACTCTTTTTATGTTCAAGCCAGAGTGGAAATATTGAAAAAAACACTATTAGTCCAAAGCCACAGTAACTGAAAACAGAATATTTACCACAGATCTGCAAGATATCTGACCTCCAGATCTTTGAAACACAAAGTTTAAACGGGTTTGCATTTCAAGGAACCAGTACACGCAGTAATCTCACCTCACAAAAGCAAACACTGGACGGAAATCTTCAGAGCCAAGATAAGATTACTTAAAGTTCACGTTCATTTTTGACAAAGAATATTCCAGAATATTTGTTGTGGAGGGGAGGGGAGTTTAGGAAATGAAGTCTAACGTAGCAAGATAAATGTCTGAAACTATGTCCATATTTATTTATTGTGGTGGTCGTGTTTCCCTTATTCCCGCATTCAAAGACATTGGATGTGTTCCTAGCCGACCCTGATAAACCATCGCTAAACCTCACTGCAGGAGGTCATGTGAATAGATCATTCTAGAAGGAAACATCTATTCAACACCGAGATATCACAAACAATTCTCTCCAAGGTGTTTTCACTTCAAACAACCCACCGTGTAGACATGATAAAGCTTTCCGCGCAGAACCCGATAATGTATGGGAGCGACGAAAACAGAATATTCCTCATGTTGGATGAAGTGATTTAAGGTAACTGTTCTGAGACATTATGGATGTGAGTGCACTGAAAAGCGCGAGCAAACAGACCTCTAACCTCTGGCTTAACTTGGTGTGTTTGGCAAGGCTTGACCTTGGTTTTGATTCAGTATTGGCTCGTTTCCCTTCACTGCTCACATAAATCTTAATCATAAAAGTCATAAAAACCAGTTGCAGTCAAGGTGTGAGGGACTGAAGTAGGAGAAGATGGCGGATTTGAGCCGAAAACAAAACCAATTCTGCCAAGTGCACTTAAACTGAATTAGAAACGTCATGCATTATGCAATAGGCAGGGAAAGCATTCTCACTTCGCTGTCTCAAGTATTTTCTGACACGATTGCAATGCATGACATGTATTTACTGAGAAAACACTTCAATAATATATACACAATATGCAATATCATTCCTAAACAATATGCAGTTTAAATCCTCTTTATGAGAAATGTATGAGTCTTTTTTTTTCTAATAATATTCTATTAAAAATTTCTTATGCTAAAATCTCCTTTGGCTTATCTAATATCTCAGGCACTCCTCCAAAATATTTCAGTAACATAGAGTTTGGTTTAAATCAAGTAAATCTTGATATCCAAGAAGCTGTCTACATATTTTATGATTTTTTTTTACAGCCTACCTGCAACAAATGGGGTTTTTACTAGGTGTTTTTCTGGAAAAGAATGGTTAGCAATTTATCAGAGCTCAGAAAGGTCAATCACTTAGCTCATTTGGGTAGCCATAGAAACCCACAAGTACAGCAAAGGGTTATGTTTGATATTTTTGAGGTCATCTGGCCTAATCTGACCCCATTTCATGATTCTCCCGTATTGCACAATGTGAAAAATAAGAATAATCCTGACGGGCTATGTCTCTAATACATTTTGTGCCCATGACTCAACAGGAAGTTGAGCACATCACAGTGAAAAAAAGCATGCAAACATTGATTATTGAAATTTTTCACAATACATTCAGCAAGCTGACACCGAGTCGATTGAAGTCAGCTGGATATCATCTCTCCAAATGACAAGCCTTCTGCGAGAACTCGGCACACAGTAAAGCTTCAAGAATTATCATAATATACATTCATTTGCACAAATTCCCAACAGAAAACCTCTGCCCTGCTAACCGTGAGCCCTGCAGCGAATCCTTTTTACCACTGCTACAAATAAGACAGAGTCATTACTCAAGAGATGGCTGGTTCAAGGCAAAAAGCTTGCTTATTTCCCTTCTCCGGGCTTAGAGGGCTACTCTGGGATTTGATCAACATTTCATAGAATCTCTTAACTTACTGCGTTTCTAGCAGAACTTGCCCACATGGTCTCAAAACCAACACACATATGCTGTTCCAAAACTTAGTGAGCTGCCTGGAGATGCACTTCTGGTGTGAAAATTGTTCCAAAACATAGGCATCTTAATTATGCTGCCTTCTAAGATGCCTCATTTTATTATTGCATGAATCCTTCATGGTAGTAGCCCTTTAAAGGAATAGTTCAAACCAAAATGAAAATTTTCTCATAATTTACTCATCCTCAGACCATCCAAGATGCAGATGAGTTTGTTTCTTCGTTAGAACAGATTGCATTACATCACTTGCTTACCAATGGATTCTCTGCAGTGAATGGGTGCCATCAGAACAAGAGACCAAACAGCTGATTAAAACATCACAATAATCCACAAGTTATCCACACCACTCCAGTCTATCAGTTAATGTCTGTGTTTGTAATAAACAAATTGAAAGTCCTCTATCCAAATTGCTTTCTCCAGTTTACAAGTGAAAACAGTCTAAAACAAATATGGTGGTGTATTTTGATGTGAGAGGACAACATGGGATGGAGTTTTGCACTGGAGGAAATGTTATTATGGATGGGATTTTGGCCAGAAGTGACGGTTCTAAAGTTAAAATGTCTTTATAAAGGATTTGTTTCCTACAAACATGCAGCTTTTCACTTCACAAGACATTATTGACAGACTGAAGTCATGTGGATTATTGTGATGGTTTTGTCAGTTGTTTCAACTCTCACTCTAACGGCACCCATTCACTGCAGAGGATCCAAGGGTGAGCAATTGATTTAATGCTAAATTTCTCTAAATTGATTCCAATGAAGAGAGAAACTGATCTACATCTTGCAATATTATATTCCGTTAATGGGAATTCTGAAGAGCGAAACAATGATGTGAGCCAACTCAATAAACATCATGACATGCGAAAGATGTTTTAAAAAACAAAGCGTTATTTAATTATGTTTCTGCTTTAATATACATAGTAGACAGTTAATGAACATAATCTAGTTAACATTTATAATTAATTTACAACTAAATCAAATAATGTACTTTAGATAATAAATAATTGCTGGAAACAGAGTCATTTTATTCATTAAAAATGACTTTAAAGGCTGTATTTTGGTACTACATATTACCATAATAATCACAATAAGCATACACTATTTTTGTTGCAGTTCAACACTCTTTGTCATGTTTTTAACTCGGCGTGTATTTCCAAAAGTTCTTTTTAAAGAGCCTGTCTCAAGACGGAACAATCTGTTTCATTCAAATCCACTCCATCTTACTTGTGCTCTCTTGAGAGCGATCAGATCTCGTATCTGTGTATGTGATACAAAATATTCTCAACTTTATTCTTAAGTTAGAAAATAAGAAATAAATAGCAGTTGAGAGGAATTGTACTCCTTCATGAATCCGGCTCCAGATGAAATAGTATGAACTAGAAGATGAAGTTGCAACAACAACGAATGGAGGATATTCACAATAACTCAAGCTTATTTGTGGTCTGCTTTATTGTCAAGATTTTTTGTCTTTTATTTTTGTTACTGAGGTGGGAGAGTTAAATAGCTAATTTACTTTTATAACCTCACAGTATCAAAGAGTAGCATAGCACAAAAAAAATCCATCCTGTAGTGACTTCACTGTCAGACCTAAAGCTGACGGATCGTGTTTAAGAGAGATAACTCTCTCTAAGATAACAAAGCTGGCTCACCCTTTTAGTTTAGCAAGTCATTTTTTCAGATACCAGACATTTGGGAAATGGCTAACAGTAATTAATTACCATTACAACCAGAGGCGTTTTCGCTGAGGAAGCAAAGCAGGCCATGTCTCTTTCTCTTTCTCTTTCTCCTCCTCCTCCTGAAATGCAAAGAATGCAAAAATTAGAGGAATAATACAATATTTACAATGTTACAAATTTGCACATATTACACAAATGTTTTACTGCCCATATTCTGGTATAACACAATTCTCATGGTCATATCTGACCTTTGACCTGGAAGATATTTACAGTAATGAACAGGCTATAAGTGCAAATAGATTGGAACTTTCACCAAACTTCTGTAATAATGACCATTACACTACATGACCCATCTGAACAAGTCCCAAACCACAAGTACAAACCCCCAAAATCTCCAAAAAGACTCACAATTACAACTGGAAATTGAAATCTAGTGAGGCATCATGCACTCCACTGACTCTCTATGCAAACATGTGTAATTTAAGAGCACTTTCCTCTTCCAGTCCACTCTTACAGGAGAGTTTCTCTCAGTCAATTTTGAAATCCTACCTGTGTTATTTTACACTTGAGTGAGCTCAGTCCATTTCGGGGCTCAGACAGCACCAGTCAGCCTAAATAAGTGCCATTTTGTGCTTTTTTTTTTAACTCACTGTAACCTTTCGAAGACTTTCACAAGTCATTACTTTGTAAGCTCTTTTGGACATTTGTATTACTATATATTCTGCTTTGTACCAAAGGTTTTATAGTAGCAAATTATGTCCATATAAAATGGACATATTTAGAAAAAGTTCGGTGATTGTTGGCATTTACAAAAGTCACACTGCAACCTAGTGAAAAATAGGGGAAAAAATGTAGGTGGTTGAAATTCGTTGACCTTTACCTACTCCTCTTTGCCGGTGTGCTTACTTAAGTATCTGATACTAATCAAATTTCCATAAAATTCGTAGAGGAAAACGATACTATTAGATAATTTCTCATTCTCATTATAACATGGGAACCGAATTTCATGCATTTCTCTATCCCAGATATCAAAATGTGCAACGATCTTAAAGCTCACAACGCAATCTGCACTGCTCATTTGTTAAAAGACAAAGAGATTCCTTTGCTCTATTTTCTCAACGCACTACACCTTCCTCTGAATGTCAGCAGGAGTGTGTAGACTGGACATGGTATTGTGAGTTTTACAGCGTGTGTCAGGGGAATAAGACCCATGAATCTATATTAGATATTACACTCCCTCTTTCTGTCCTCCCTTCCACACAAATGAATTTGGATCCAGAAACCTTTTAGAGAAGAGATCCAATTTAGCCACTCCTTGATATGAAAAGCATATCATCATCGTCTGTGCAAATGATTTAACTTACGAAGGGGGGAAAGGAGAAATAATATGAAAGTAATTAATTGGACTCTATTCATAAAACGCACGTCTCTTTGATAAAACATAAAGCTGCACTCTGGGATACTGCACTTACTGATGCTAGCATACAGATGGGCATGCTATAAAAGTATTCAAGCGAATGTCCTGGTCTACAATGACATCATTTATAAATTATTATAGTCACAGATTATGCTTAATAACTAAAAAAAACATGCATAAATGCCTTAAACCAGGGGTGTCAAACTCAGTTCCTGAAGGGCCACAGCCCTGCACAGTTTAGATGCAACCCTAATGAAACACACCTGATCCAGCTAATCAAGTCATTAAGGCTTATTTGAAAACTGCATGGTATGTGTGTTGGGGCAGGGCTGGAACAAAACTCTGCAGGGCTGCGGCCCTCCAGGAACTGAGTTTGACACCCCTGCCTTAAACTGTTGTTTTACTAAGCAAAAGTCATGAATGATTTAATAAAATTAAGCTTGTTAACGTGAGTTAATGCATTAGATATAACGGCAATCAACAACAATAACAATATTTTACAACAGTTATTTATTCATGTTGATGTTAATTTAATATTTGTAACATTCAGTTCTATAAATTAATATTAATATATTAAAAGATGAATTAACAAGGAACAACATTAATCTAGATTAGTAAATACTGCACAAATGCTTATTATTAGTGAAACCCACACTGAAAAAAAAAGATTTTTTAAGGTAAGTGGTTGCAAACAATTTATTTTAGCTACATCTAAATAAAAAAAATGTTGAAAGTCAGTCAACTAAATTTGTTTATTTAAATGTAGATAAAATAAATTGATTGCAACCACTTACCTTAAAGAAATGACTAAATTCAATGAATCATTTTTTTGAGTGGCAATTTATTAGAAATATTAACAAATTGAATCTTCTGGTAAACTGTTATTAACAATTATGAAACCTCTCTATATACATAGAAAACAGCAGCAATGTCACATAAATACATTTCTAATGCTGTCTTGTTTTTATAATGAGGTGATTTTGTTAGTTAGTAACGGTTACAAATGTTTAAAATATGCCTCGTAACATACTCCTATAAACATCTATGAACCTACATAATATTTGTATCATCTTTAGACTCACATATATGAATCTTTTCATGAAGCTAATTGAAGTAGACAAGCATTCACAAATGTGATTTATTCAATGATCCCTTTTACTTAACTGAAAACATCAAGATTGTTTGGCATCCTATTTTTGTGTCGATGCATCAGTATTGAACTTTCCCTCATTGTTATCATCAGAGTTCATTGATTGTTTCCAAGGTCAGTCGATAATTTCTGCCACAATAACATTATACAGTTGCTTTTGAATTTGAATTGCAAGAGTGTGGAAGCTTGTAGAAATGCCTAAATTGCTTTTATTTATCAGTTTATTTGTTGTTTGGACAAAGCTATCTTATACAAAATGCATTATTTCTTTCTGAGCCATTAATCTTTATGCTATTAACTTTGTCAATCAATAGCATTCAATAATGCCATACTGCATTTGATTTAAATCTCATATTTCTCTGAATCTGCTCTTTTTTTTTTACACACCAGCTGCTCCAAAAGCATCAGAACTAATAAACACATTTTAATCTTTGCTTTTGACATTTAGTCTGTGTTATGCTCCAACAATAACACTCATCAAATTGAAAACCCTCCATTAAAGACAACAGAAGCCGATGGAGCATTGCCCAATTCACATTATCTAGCATGAATATGCTTGATATGAGATAATTATGCAAAGCAAACACTTGATACACTGCATATTTGCTTCAGCTTTAATTCTCAAGAAACATTTTGCTAGTGTAAATGGACTGAAATGCTAATAAGATGCCATCAAGTTAGAAAATTCTGTAATAATATAATTTTTTTTCTCTATGCATGACTGATACCAGAGTTAAGTAGCTTGTAGAATCAGTTCTTCAGTGAAAATGGGCTATTACCAGGCAAAAACTGTGTAAAAAAAGGAAAAAAGCATCTACTTGTTTACTATGCATGACTTTTATGTCATCCACTATCTTTACAGCCCTTAACAGGTGGCTCTACAACTGAGGAAATGTTCCTTGGACATAAATGCACGATAAAAGTGGGCCGCTACGAGTGGCCACATCTGTCTGCATGTGTGTTTGGATTCCGGTCATGTTTGCCATTAGGCTGCGGGACCTTTCTGGGTGACCTGTGAAAAAGCACCTGCCACATTTGGACAAGAGAGCGTACTGCTGTGATATTTGAGGACAGGCCTAGTAATGACAGCACCTGTTCAACACACACACACACACACACACACACACACACACACACACACACACACACACACACACACACACACACACACACACACACACACACACACACACACACAAAAGCAAATCAGACTGAAGCCTGCCTGAGAGTTTTTTCACATACGTGCATCATAACATGCATCAGGCGTCCTCAGCTTCCCTTGCAGCTGGAGACTAAACCATTTCACATTAGATCGCATGGTTGATTTTGTATGTGTGCGTATGTATACAAACTGGTGAATGTGTCGTGGTTTCCAAGAGCTGACTCTGGAGTTCTCTTTGCTGTTACAAATGAATCAAATGAATAAGCTCTATAAATACACTTTTGTAAGAGTGCCATTGTATAATTAGCAGCAAGAGGCCCTTGGCTATCAACACCCACAATTAACAAGTAAACCACAGTGAATTTTAATGAGAGATTAATGAGAAACATCTTTAAGTCTTTGCTATAACAGCAACCCTGGTAATTCACTTGTCTGAAATAAACTATGTAGGTCAGATCTTTGGCCTAAGTGGTTCTGGCTTTGAACAGGATTTCAAAACCCATTGGACTACACAGATTTATGAGCATTAAAGAGGCAAAACAAAACAAAACAACAGAAAAAACCCCACAAACTAAACCACAAAACAAAACATAAACCACAAACGAAAATCAAACAAAACAAAACAAAACAAAACACAAAAAACACCAAAACCAAACCACAAAACAAAACCCACAAACCAAACCACAAAAATGCAAAAAAGAAAAAAGGAAAAAAAAAAAACTTACACACAAACTAAAACAAAACATAAACCACAAATCTAAAAAAACCAAACCAAACCAAACCAAACCAAACAACTGAATTTTGCTTGCATTTAAGCTAAAAAAGCAAAATGTCAAAACACCATGGGTGAATAAGGTAAAAAAAAAAAAAAACTAAAAATGTGCAATCATTTGCATACATTTCCAAAACAGATATCTTAACATTGTATAAAGCTAGGCTCTTTCATTTTATTGACAGAGTTACAGTAAATGTTTTTACAAAGGGGATTCTGGATATCTATGAATGCAAATATATGAAGTATAATAAATAACGTTATATAATAACATAATATAACAAAAAATAACAAATGCTTATATGTGTATTTTGGATATTTTCTTTCCACTTGCCACAAAAAAGGAAGCAAAATAGCTCAAAATCTCAAAATTGACCAGTGCATGAAAGAACAATGGTTTTGACTGCAGTGTCTTATGTTATTGCAACAAAATGTTTACAAACAGGTCTGTAAAATTTTGAACTTTCCTATTTTTGTACATTCAAACTCTATTTGACCGCCTGTTACCAAGACAGTTGCCAAGTGAACTGACTTTCCTTAAAAAAAACTTTGTTCTTGCTCAGTAAGTATTCGTGTGTTTAGTAACACCAGTAAATCAGATTTTGGATATTCTGTCACACATCGGAATGAAAGAAGGTGTGTATTCAGGCATTTGTCTGTCTGAGGATGATTTGATGTGACAAGGGCTATGGAAGCAATATACAATGTTTGATGGGTAATTTATTCGGTGCAGTGACAACTTTTTCAGCATCCATAGCTCAGAGCGGTTTGGGTATAGAGGTTATAAGTAAAAGCGGTAAGCAAATTTGATGTTGTGAAACGTACACGGTTGATAGAGCTTCTCAGACGGATTCATATCAGACATACATTTAATTGGAAAAGATTTGAGGAGAATCATCTCATCTTACTGATCTAGGATACACCGTGTACCTTCAAAATGCAATTTTTCACATTACTTGTGACGATACCAAACTTTTTCCAGGTATTATCACAGCTAGATATCATGATGCATGTGTTCCTGGTTATATTTTGCTCTGTGTTGAATTTTTGCTGTGGAGAATGAATCTTTCCACATATCCAAACACGTATAATTCAATTCTGGACACGTTTTCTGAGGTAATATCATACCGTATGCGAGACTCAAGTTAAACAAGGGGCGTCGTTAACTCACATCGGAGAGAATAATTTCATACTAGATTTCATCTGATTGTCTAATCTGTATGGAAATCTCTCTGTTAATGAGGTACAGGTAAATGGCATTCCAGTGTTGGGTTTGGGCTCAAATCGAGCAGCAATAGCATATCAGAACCAAAAAACTCCACTGCTGCTTCTCATTTCATTATCGTACGTCTGTACTTGTCTTTCACACAGTTATCAGATGTTAACTGTAATTGGTACAGCAATTATTGCTCTACCGATGTGTATACCTGTAATTAGAGAGTTGTGTAATCTATAACTGCAAATAAGAAGTACAATAAAACACTGATGTGCATCAAACAAAAACTGACTTGCATATTAACTAAATAGAAAAAAATAAATGTCTAAATGCTGTGTGCAATTTTTTATATCTATGCTTGAATGCTTTTCCATATATATGCAAATGGAAACATACTGTAATTACAGACAAGGTAAGACATATTTTCTGGTTCTTTATTCTGTGTCATCATCTACCAGAACAATTTCAAATCAATGTTGAACCGAAGTTTTAAAAAGATTGCGTTCATCCAGAAATGAAAAGTCTATTCATTGTACTCATCCTCGTGTTTTCCCAAACCTGTAGGACGTTATTTTGTCTGTGTACATAAAATACATTTTTTTAATACAAACTATTTTGGGGAAATTAAGCATATACACACTTTTTATTTATTTTTTTATTATTTTTAATGATTTTGAAAGTCTCTTATGCTCACTCAGGCTGCATTTATTTGATCATATATATAATTTATATATAAATATATATATATATATATATATATATATATATGTGTGTGTGTGTGTTACATATTTTAAAATGATATATTACTGTCACTTTTGTGTCCTTGCTGAACAAATGTATTCATAACATTATTTAAACAATTTAAATTAAATTGTATTATTATTGTTATTATTATATTCAAAAATAATATATAATATTGGATAATATATTATATATTATTATACAATAATATAATATACAATACATATATTATTTAATATAATTTATATTCAATTATATATACATAAATACACGTGTGTGTGTGTGTGCGTGCGTGTTTGTGTGTTTATATAATATATATATATATAAAATTAACTGAAGAAAATTATATTAGCCTAGCCTATATATATTGTAAACAATTACCATCTTGATATCATATCATAATTTAAATTAAATTATGTTATTATATTATATTTATATTATCAAATACAAATATAAAAAATATAAAATATATTATATTTTATATATATATTGTAAACAATAACCATAGTCATATCATAATGGCTGTTTCTAGAATGCAGAAGCATGAAAGTGAGTAAATGTTGATCAAAATTCATTTTTGAGTGACCTATAGCTGTAAGCTATGGAAAGGTGCTTGTAACTTTACCTGTTGCTTTGCACGTATTCCTACTGAGCTTTTTGTATAAATGCTTGTGAATGAAGCAAACATGGAGAAATGAACACGGTGAAAGCCGTGCAAAAAAGAACCACAGCTATATGATATTTAAAATGGTATTATGTTTCAAAGGCACTGAATAGAACGTGTAAAATAAGTCCAGAGCTCAGTTGTCTCTTTTGTCCTTCCCTGAGCTTCATCTCCAGCGCAGCTGCACTGTGCTCATCTGCCGCTGAGGGACACAGAGGCAGGAAGGCGCAGATAATTGGGTCTGTGAGGTACAAGCCTCTGGAGATTAGATTCCCTCTTTAGCTTTTCATAGACAGTGTTGTGTTATAACCATAGGCAGGACGTGAGACCCGAAGAGACACCAGCGCCACGATAAACACGATACTGCACTTCCTTTTCTTACTTACTTTTTAGTTTCCTGGTTATAGTCATATATTTTTCTCCTCTATCATGTTACATAGACAAACTAAATCCATAACATGAAGCTCCTATTAAGTAAATAATGTTAAAAGCAGCTAGCAGTGCAACAATTACCTATATTAAGTGTTTAATTTCATGTACAGTATGTGGGCTTAAACTAATAATAACAAAATAACATGGACACTTGAGGCTTCTCATAAAATACATTAACTCTCAAAACAATCAACTGCTCAGTTTAATTAGAGGTACAAACAATGCATCCGTATTACTTATTTGTACCCCATTGGGTGCTGGGAAAAAAAATCACACATAAATAAAAGTATACACTGCCAGCTAAAAGTTGATGAATTAATATTTGGATAGATGGATAGATTGATAGACAGACAGACTGACAGAGAGACAGATTGACAGACAGACAGATGTAAAAGAAGAATACAGTAAAAGGAGTGATATAGCAGTGAACTATTAACAAATATGAAATAACTGTTTTCTATTTTAATATAGTTTAAAATTGACTTCATTTCTGTGATGATAAAGCTGAATTTTCAACAGCCATTATTCCAGTCTTCAGTGTCACATGATCTTTCAGAAATCATTATATTATGCTGATTTGGTGCTGAAGAATTATTGTATTTATTATTAATGATGAAAACAGTTGTGCTGCTTAATATTTTATGGAAACCATGATACACTACCATACAAAAGTTTGTGGTAAGTATGATTAAAAAATAAAAAGGAAGAAATTAAAACATTTATTCTTCAAGGATGCATTAAATAAAATAAAAAAGTGAATCAAAAACATTTAAAAATCTTAAAAACGTTAAGTGTTTAATAATGCTATATTAATAATAAATAAGGTCATTATTAAATACAAAAAAAACTTCTTTTTTCAAAAATAAATAATCAATAATCATAAATATAATAAAAAATTACAACAATCATAAAATAAATGTATTTAATTATAGATGCTTATTTACCATACTAGAATTTTTCCCCAATAAATCCACATCACATGACAGCTACTGTTTGTGTCCAATCCAAACAATCTGATTAAAAGACTGTCTAATCTAGGCAATCTAAGATCACACCCAAAGAAATATGGCCTAACACTCCTGTAATTCAACACATAGCAACACCACAGTAAAGATCTGTTAGACGGAATGGTATTTACATACACTTCACTAGTGGTTTCATGCTGCCATCTAGTGTTGAATCTCAAATTCAAATTCAAATTCAAATAACATCATGTCAGTAAAAAGGAATAATAATAGTGGAGCTCTGTGGGAGATTTTCTTAAGAGTGACTCACCTGCAATTTAGATATTACTTAATCAAATGTTTCAAGTGATGAATGAATGTATTGTACATGCCTGGTCCTTTGGCTGATGTGAAGCAGAGAAAGTGAGCTCGGGAGGATTTGATCTGAGCTGTTAATTGTTTGCAAACAATTGCTGCAATATTTCAGTGTGACTGTTTGACATGCGAGTAAATGCTGTCAGAACATCAAGAAGCTGCTGACGGATTGTGTTGTGATACTGAGGTCATGTGTTGTCATGTCATCTCTTATCTAGTGAAAAGTGACAGTAAGTTATTGCTCTGCCACATTCTGTGGGTAAGAAATGTAATCAAACTGAGGAGAGAGAGAGAGGAAAAAGAGGTTTGACATTCTTCTGATCTGCTTCATTGGGATGAAATAGATAATGAATAATGAAACACAATAAATGTGCTCTGTTATGAATGGCTAAACTCTTGAAATGTAAAATGAGTAACAATATCTAGTATTATGATTTGCTGTCAGGTCATATATTGTTCACACTGCCTCATCTGTCAATAATAGTTCACTATCACTGTCACTATTACACAAGTGTTTTTAGATTTATAAAACTATATATACACACCCAAACCTCAATTTATAAATATATATACAGTTCACTTTATAAATCCCAGTCATCACATGCACAAGGTCTATTTCTCTTCTTCTCCATTAAGAAACCAAACATAGAGTTTACAACACCTATTCATTATTCATATTCTGTCACTAGGGTGGTACTTTTTTAAAAGGTACACCTTTGTACGTAAAGGGTGCACATTAATAGGTACATACAGTATCAGTACTTAAAGTGTACATATTAGTACCTAAAAGGTACATATTAGTACCTTTTAAAGGGGTAGCGCCCCAGTGACAGTTAATTTATGCTTATTGCCATCCAGAAACTGCTACCAAGAAATTAAAGGGGTGCTATTATGCTCTTTTACAAAGTCTTGATTTTGTTTTGAGGGTGTACTAGAACATGCTGTCATGCTTGGTGGTTCGAAAATTGCATTATTTTTCACATAATTTACATTATTACAACACATTTCTCCCCAGCCGAGGAGCGTCTCGCTGCAGAACACAAGATCCAGGGGGCGTGGTTGGATCCAGATCCAACTCCTCCCACCTTACATATACCTAAACCTACCCATCTCCACCCCCTGATCCCTAAACCCACCCATCTCCATCCCTAAACCTAACAATCTCCACCCCCTAGATGTGGATCCAACCACGCCCCCTGGATCTTGTGGGCTGCAGCGAACCCTACTTGCCCCAGCCTGGCACAAACAGCTCGATTAGTTCTGGGTTTGAAGAAGGCCCGCCAATTGTTTGCAAAAAACGAAATGTGTTGTGATTGGTTAGCTGTCCCAGTGCGTTGTGATTGGCGAACAGCTTAGACGGTGTTTCAGTACTGCCCTGCCCCTTTCCAAAGCAGCAAGTTCGTCAATATTGCCATATCATTTCAGACCCCAAGAATATTGAGGATTGCGCAGAACCTTTGCACGCACAGATATTGCAAGACATATTAAAGTGGCAACGTTACTGTTTTTTTTTTTTTTTTTTTTGGCTAAATCACGTTTTAGATAGGATGTCAACAACAGCTTAAAAATAACTGCATTTACTATGTACAGATAAGTGTAACGGTAATATGTATTATGTTTATTGTTCTTTAATTCTAACAGTATAACATGAATTTCAGTGAAACTGTTATACAGTTGAATTTATTTATACCATAGACCAGGGGTGCCCAACCCTGTTCCTGGCGATCGACTGTCCTGCAAAGTTTAGCTCCAACTCTAATCAAACACACCTGAAGCAACTAATTAAGGTCTTCAGGATCATGTGAAAATTAAAGGCAGGTGTGTTTGATTAGAGTTGGAGCTAAACTTTGCAGGACAGTCGATTGCCAGGAACAGGGTTGGGCACCCCTGCCATAGACCCACAGAGTTAGACTATCTGTGGCGGCATATATATGCAAATTCATTCTCTGCCAGCAGGAAGCGCTGTTGGAGGGGGAAAGATCGAGGTTTCCCCGGTAATGCTGTACAAAAAGCAGCTCTCCGCTCACAAACGCTGCTTTATCAGACATGCAAGTTGAAATTAAAAGGACATCCAAAATTTTCTGAAGACAGTCAGTTTCCTTCAGAAATACAGTGATGTAAAAACACGCGCACCGGGTTCTCGGTTCAAGCGTTCTCCCCACCCACCAACCATTCGAATTTCCTAGGTGGGATTTATTTTAATTATATTCTTATGGGCTGCTTTGTGATATCACAAACACCGGAAAACAACACTGTAGTCCAAACGAGCCGTTCGTTGTAGTTCTTGAAAAGGGATTTTTTAAAAAACGAAATATCTCCCTTTGGAGTGGACTTTGAGATTTGTAACTTTGTAGATCTTTTTATGCCCAAAGATACACACTACACACTGACTAAAATTCAAAAAGTTAAAAAAATCATAATAGGACCCCTTTAAAATTTCAACTGTTGTTCAAAACTGAACAAAACTCAAGAAAAGTCACCAATGTGCAGGACAAACATAAATTCTAAATGTATAATGATGATTTCAATGCAGTTTGTTCTTCACACAAAGTTATCATATGACCTCACAAGACTTGCAATATAGTGAACAAGTTATTCTGTATGAAATACTTTTTGTCAAGTTTATGTTCTGTCTCTGTTTAGATTTCCCTGTGTTTCTGTTCTACCTTCCTTGACCTAGTTTTCCTGTTTTCCTTGATTAGTCCATTCTGTTCACCTGTGTTGATTAATTATCTTGTTTATCTCCACTCATTTAAGGCCTGTGTTTTACTCACCATTAGTCAAGATGAAGATTTGGAGAAATTTAGCATTATATCACTTGCTCATCATTGTATCCTCTGTAGTGAATGGGTGCCATCAGTATGAGAGTCCAAACAGCTGATAAAAATGTCATAACAATCCAAAAGTAATCCACACTACTCCAGTCTATCAATTAATGTCTTGTGAAGCATGCGTGTTTGTAATAAACTAATTCATCAATATGTTTCAAACTATTTTCCCAGCTAAAATACCAGTCCTCTATCCATTATATTGCTTTCTCTTTCATCTCGTCTGAAACAGGAGAGAATATGTACAGATCAAGCTAGGACTGGGCAATAAATGGTATCATATCAAAAATTATATGTCAATACCGATAATAAGCTTTTTACTCAATATGGATTAATCCAACAACAGAAAAAAATGTGAAAAAAACAGTGCCTGTCACTAATAGGCTAAGTCTGCATGTTCTGCTTGTATCTTTGTAAATGAATACTGCAGTTTCATCTGATAAACAAACTCAAAAACATGTGACGCTCACTGTGATTTCAACATCTGCCTCTCAACATGAAAACATGACCACATGAACTTCAACCTCCAGAGCTGTTCTGAGAGTCACTTTATAAGCTTTTTACCGTTTCATTTGAGAAAAACAACATTCATAACAACCCATCAAAATAAAAGTCCAGTTTAACTTGAAGAAATTATGACAGAAATATTGACTTTTTAATCGACTGGAGTCATGTGGATTTCCTGTAGATTGTTTTATCAGCTGTTTTGACTCTCATTCTGATGGCACCCATTCACTGCAGAGGATCGACTGGTGAACAACTGATCTAATGCTAAACTACTCCAAATCCGTTCCAATGAAAAAACAAACTACATCTTTGATGGCCTAAGGGCGAGTACATTTTCACCAAATCTTCATTTTTGGGTGAACTATTCCTTTAATCAACTACAGGTATGTATGTACATGGAGCTTACAACACCTATTTATTATGCATAACCTAATGTGAATATAATTGCCATATGGTTATTGCCACCCAGACACTGATATCAAGAAATTAGCAGATTTCAAAATCATTTCCAAAATGCTGTTCCAAACTCCTATAACTTTCTGTATGTCAGGACCACTATCATCAAAGATGACTGACAATTAGCATACAGTTTTGATTGGTGGTATGCTTCTGTTCTGGGCAAAAACTGTCTGCACATCCATGCAACCTAGCATAGATAAGAGCAGGGAGAGCAGTGATATCCTCCTTAGGGTAAACAGAACAGAACCAGCATAAATGTAGCAGATATCATTAATGGTTTTAATGACAGTTTTATGTAACAACATCATTCAAGATAAAGAAGGAATATTAGAATATTAAGGAATATTAGAAGGCCAAGTCCTGTGGATGAGAGGAGGAGCTGGGGATGGAGGAAAGTAATTAGCTCCTGAGCAATACGACAAGCTGCTGAATAATACTAAATGGACCTTATGGACACTGTGATAGGCATCATATTCCTACACTGAAAAAAAATTCTACTAAATTTTTTTATTAAGGTAAGTGGTTTCAAAAAATGTATTTATAAGTTGAAAGTCAGTCAACTAAATTTGTTTATTTAAATGTAGCTAAAACAAATTGATTGCAACCACTTACCTTAAAAATGTTTAGTAAATTCAGTGAATCATTTTTTTCAGTGTATAGTCGTGGATCAGCTGACAGTCAGCTGATGCAAGCTTGACTAACCTGTCAGAACTAACACTACACTTGATTTCTGTACAGGTTGTGCTTTTGAAAAGATCTGATTAAAATTGAGTCTCTTCTTGACAAGAGTCAAAAGACTACTTTTATGAGGTGCTTTTGTCCTTTCAAAGCTTAAAAACTTCCAGTTCACATTCTGTTCTTGCATGAGAAAGTCATACAAATGTATTGGAAATTGAAAACAATATAGATGATATGCATCTATGACAATATAAGTCATAATTACTCAAAACTGTGATTAAAATACAGACTGTTATCTTTACAGCAAGGCTACTTTGATGCATACTAGAAAACTTTTACAGCACATAAATTACAACATTCTTAACTCTCTCGAAACAAGCTGCAGTTATAGGATCCCCAGAGTCTTCAGGATAGAGACATTAAATGCAAAAGATATGCAAATACTGAACATGATACAATTATTCTGCATAATTCTCAAGAGAAAAGGGGAAAAAATCACTTAGATGCTGTAAAACTCAGGGAGCTGGGGAATTGTGTTAAGATGTGCTGTTATTCCATTTTGTTCTACAAAGTTGAAAGACACAAAGTAACACTTCAAGTCCATAATTTGAATCATTATAAATTAAAAGGACAAAAACACATACAATATCATACAAAGATGAAATAAGCGCTTGTGTCTATACTTTCAGAGATCACTGCATGAACAGTTACACGTCTACATGCTATTCATTTGTCAGTGTCAGACGTCACCACAGCAAATGTACCACACTGCCAATTCTTTTAAGCAGTTTTTAGACAGTTCACATTTCTTTTTCAAAGTAGGTGCTTCACTTTGCATTAAAAAGCGGCAATACCCAGTGGAGAACGAACAGTCTTACATAACCAGTGTTTGACTGCTGCTTCCAAATAGCATCTTCAGACGACCAGACAATTCAGTTTGGCACTCTAGCAGAACAAGACCCAGTGGGTTGCTTTGTCATTTTGCCACTTTTTTTTCCCTCATCTTTTTTTTTTTTTTTTTTTTTTAATTTTTTTTAAAGAACAAAAATGTGTTGAGGGATTACATAGAAGGACCGTTATGCTGCCACAAGCTCTGGGTTGGTTTTTCATTTGGCTTTACATCAGCATTGATACCCTAAAATGAAAATTCTGTCATTAATTAGTCACCCTCATGTTGTTCCAAACACGAAAGACCTTCATTCATCTTCAGAACACAAATTAAGATATTTTTGATGAAATCTGAAAGTAAACAGCAACGCAACTACCACGTTCAAGGCCCAGAAAGGTAGTAAGGACATTGTTAAAATAGTCCATGTGAAATCAGTGGTTCAACTGTAATTTTACAAAACTACGAGAATACCTTTTGTTCACAAAGAAAACAAAAATAATAACTTTATTCAACAGTTCTTCTCTTACATGTCATTCTCAGCTGCACGTGTCATGGTACTGACCGGGAGAGAAATCGTTGAGAAAATATCTGATTTCATCAAAAGTTGTTATTTTTGTTTTCTTTCCGCACAGAAATTATTCTCGTAGCTTCATAAAATTACGGTTGAACCACTGATGTCACATGGACTATCTTATCGATGTCCTAACTACCTTTCTGGGCATTGAATGTGGTCAGAAAGCTCTCAGATTTCATCAAAAATATCTTAATTTGTGTTCTGAAGATGAACAAGGGTTTGGAACGACATGAGGGTGAGTGATTAATTAATGACAGAATTTTCATTTTTGGGTGAACTATCCCTTTAATACAACTACATAATTAGTTCTACCTTTAAAAATGGTTAGTTAAACCATATATATAATGGGGACATGAAAGAGCACGTCATACTGTAGCAAAACCAGCCCTGGTAAGCTCCATGCTGTACTTGTTTATCCCAAGATATTCTGTGTTGCAGATTGCAAAAACACGCCTCCCTTGAGGTGCATATGGTGGTTATTGTATGTAGGCTGCTCAATTGTATGTAGGCTGCTCAATTCCTCTGAAAAGAGGAACTGGAGAAGGCTGTTTCAGTCATTTCCCGCCTCCGTGCAGCCATTTGTCTGAGCTTTGTGCTTTGAGTGACAGGACACGCCTACTCAGCAAATGAGGCCTTGATAAGCTGCACACACTTGCTCTGATCCAGCCTGAACCATTCACATTCATTTACTCATCATCTGCTGGGGAAATTGTGTTGTGAGTAACTGACTGCTGCAAACATTCCATGTTCATTATTTTATCAATAGCTTTATCTCTATGTTTTTGAATAAAACAAATTAATTCTTTTATTCATCAAGGACAAATTAAATGTCTCAAAAGTGCAGGAAAGGCATTTACAGTGTTACAGAAGAACTCTATTTTTAATAAATGCAGTTCCATTTAACAAAAAATCTTAAAAATTGACAATGTATCATGGTTTCCACACTTCATAAAGTAGCATATGATAATAAAAAATGTCTGGGGTCATGTGAGACTGAAGACTGCAGTAATAACTGCTTAAAACTAAACATGACAATCACAGGAGAAAAAAAAATCTAAATGTATTGAAATAGAAAACAGTTATTTTAATTGCAAAAAACATTTCATATTACTGTATTTTTAATCAAATAAATAAAAAAGCCTAAAAATATTCCTTCAAAAACATTTAAAATCCTTACTGATCCCGAACTAATTTGGAATGGATTTTAAGATATAGGCTAGACTTTGCTAAAATAACATGATTTCAGAATATTTTTGGCTGATGCATCAAATATTCAATATATATAGTATTGTAATATAACTAATATTCTACCTGAAAAATTCATCTTTCTCTGTTGACGGCCATAGGGAAGGATGCTATAAGATTTAATTTAACATTTTAGTCACACTCTTAAAATTAAAGGTTGCAAAAGGGGTTTACTTATAAATTACTTTATTATCTTTACTTTATTACTTTATTTGTTACATGCATTTATTATCTGTTAATGTTAGTTAATAAAAATACCGTTGTTCATTGTTTGTTCATGTCGGTTCACAATTAACATTAACTAAGACTAAACTCTATAATGTAGTAATAAACTGTATAACGATAATGTAGTTAACTAATTACAATTCACAGTGTTGCCCCTCACTATTTAACAAGCAATATTCTATCTTAACCAGCAGGTGGCATCATTGCACAAGTAGAGAAAGAGCAGTTTTCATGTCTCTGAGAAAGACACTGGCACCACAGGCATTAGTCACAATCCAGAAGCTTACCATGGATATTATCACCTACATATTCTGTCATACCAAGCACGACTCGTAGAGCATAGAGTTTGGGAACCATTTTTACCTTGTATGAATGAGCTCCAATATGTAACACATGATTAACACTTTATTATTTCACTCCCATTTTCCAGCATCAATTGTTGAATGAAATCATGACTTTAATCCCTTTCTTATACTGGCTCTCCTTTGTTCTCCCAATCCTGTGTCTTTTCCCATCAACCCTGAGCAATAAACCATGCTGTCAATGTGTGAAATAATAAAGAACTCAAGCTCAATCCCTTAGCTATCTTAAGAAAGAATATATAATGTAGAGAGAAAGAAACCTTTAAATTATTGATAGTCTATTAATAGTTTGCACGTTAGTACATAAAGATACTATGAATCCACATGACTTGACATCTAAAGCTCAAGTGATAATTACACATATGTATATGATTCATGTTTACACGCTCAAAATAAAGGTATCCATGGGAAAGTATAATTGGCTACGGTGGGAATATTATAGTACAGAGTAAACTGACTTAAAGTAGGGTGCTCAGTTCTACTTCTACATTCCTTCAGAGCTCAGTTATTAACCTGCTCTAACACAACCGCCCATAATTTAAAAATTAACCCTAAGTCTCTCTATCTTCTTTAGGAGTGTGTGAATGAAATTGGAAGTGAAGAAGGTCAAGAACTTTAGAAGCAGGATTGAGAACTTCTAGCTTAAATATAGAATAGGTAGGTTATATAAATACCAGGCAAAAGTTTGGAATATATATATATATATATATATATATATGGGACCTCAATTTAGGTCCCCACCGTGACACAAGTCCCCATGAGTCTGTGTGTATTCAGGTCTAAGTCCCCACCAGGATAGAAAAAACAAGTACAGACACACACACACACATTTTATAAGTGAAATAGCAAGATCTGAAGCAGCCTCCAGCAATTCACTAGGTTACCTATATCATCAATGACCTTGGTTGTTTTACAATAAGGATATAGCAATGTATCTTGTTTTCTTAAGCATATGCTTGATAGATAGATTGACAGACAGACAGGCCTTATTTATTACTCCCTGAGGGAAAATTCAGATCTAAAATGATGAAAAGCAGTTCACACTTTAGGATTCATTCATGCAGAAATCCAGATAAATTAAAAAAGGCTTCATTTTTTTTTCATAACCATATGTCCAATTCAGAAATATCTAGTTGCTCAAGGCTATATTCTGAACACAGGGGATGAAAGATTTGTACTTCTCATATACAAACTGCATGATGACTTTCAGATCTCTGTTAGATCAAGCCGGCTGAATGAAGGATACAGAGCACACTTAGAGAATCTGTGATGAAGGAATGTTCATCTTACCAATTGTCCACTCAGCACAAGTTGGGTGAAACTCTATGAACATCATCAAAACACCACTAGAAGATGCTAAGGCAAAGCTCAGACTTTCAAAGGCAATGGACATTTCTCTCAACATATTCCTTTAAACATCAAAGGAAAACAAAAAACTTGCAGCAAGTTTTTGAGGTGTTACACTGAGCATCTCAAACAAAATGCAATGCAATTCAATGCAAAGCCTGCCAAAAATAAACAAAACAAACCACACTGAAAGCTGTGAAAATGTGCAGTTATCTTATGGTATCTACCTGAGCTGACTTTTAAAACTTTTAAACTAACGTTCATTAGTGTAACCTAAATAGTTTGGTATTATAAATCATGTTTATTTGAACTGGCATATATTAGCATTAGCATTCTTAATGGTTCTGTATTTATTTCAAGAGTGAGTGTAGTTGTTCCAAGATTTTACATTTTAAAACAGCAAACAGCATCATTGTGAGTTTTACAAAAAAAAAAAAAAAAAAGTTATCAATATTTGGTAACTTACACACAATATTCCAACTTACTTTCTCTATTTTTTGCTCAGCAATGGAAACTGTTCCAAACGAAGCCAAAGTTACGTCTCCAAACAATACACAGTAATGATGCTTCATTCCTGAATGAATCAGTTTTTTTTAATCAGTTAAGTGAATAGTTCAATGAATAGTTCAATAGTTCAATAGTTCTCATAAAAGTAATTACTTGTTACATCCTGATTGAATCAATTGTGTTTAAACAAATTGACTAAGCAACTGAATCAATGACTCACTCACAAAGACAGTCATTTGTCACCACCTACTGGCCAAACAATATAACCTGCCAATAGTGTCACTGAAATTTTTTAAAAGCTCTTTAGAATACTTGATTCTCACTGATCAATTGCGATCAAATATTTCTGTATAATGCGCTTTTGTCAAAGGCAACAATGTATAACTGACCATCCTGTGCTAGAAATATTACGCCACCATATTGAGTATATGGAAGTGCACATTAAATAACATTTCTGCTAGCATGCGATGGCTAGGCAGTAGTAGCCTGAGGTTTATTGCTACAGTGATTGCATCATATAGATACAAGGATGCTGAACTTTCTAATGCAACACCGACGGATAACTACTGCAATGCAAGTGAGCGGAACCAGCATGAATATCTCTCAGTATATTCTGAGCATGATCCGGGGCTCTAGTGGTATTCTGGTAACACAACGAGTCTGACTTGAAAAATGCCAGGCAGCACTACATGTTTGATGAGCACACTGCATGGTTCATTACCTGCATGATATAAACCCCTCAGCTGATAAACATCCCTCTTAACACTGCTGTTCAACATTGACAAATTAACAGATTTGAGATGCGGAAAATGTGTGCCTGAATCTTGCAGCATGCATATGATTAGCTGCATGGCCAGTTTTAACATGCAGTGAAGCTGACATTTCAGGGTTATTGTAGATGTTGCTTGTTCCATCCTACAATTGAGTTGTAATAATATACAAGCGCTACACGGATCTCACAGAGGTAGATTTATAATGACAAAGATGTTTTCTACATCTCGTCTCGACACTGAGATTTGCATATTCTCAGGTGAAACTAGTAAACATATTCATGTATTCATGATTCATATATCGTAAAAAGCTGGGTGAGCATTACCTTTAACATAAGATGCTTTTTGGTCCCATGTTGTGCATTTCTCTAATAACCTGTCAAAAAACTAAAAAATTTGAGATTAGAATAGTGATGATCGTTTAACGATACGTTTGCTGATTGTCAAATGTAAATGAGCTTTCTTTAAAAAAACATGCTGTTGGTTTCTGACAAAACAAGGAAAATGTTAACTTGAAATACTCATGGGAAGTATTATTGACACCCTGAGGGTGGAAATACGCCATAGTTTTAGTGCAGTAATGGGGCGGAATGAATCTGAAGACAGACCCGAGTGCTCGGAGGGGTCAGCAGGTGTTGGAGGACAACATCATGGCTGGGCTGAACAGGTGGTGGGTCTGCGTAGGTGGAATCCAATTTGGCACAGAGACCTAGAGCAGAGATTAAAGGGTGAAAGCAAGAGGACACTGTCAGCTTGACAGCAAGGACTGTTCCGCATGGGTCACAGCTAAACTTGAGATGATAGGAATGCAGAAAACCCAAAACCTTTGGCAAACATTTGCTCGGTTAAACCCTGAGCAGTAAGCAATCTCCTTGATTTCTGCCAGGCAAACATTTAAATAATAAGGTAAAATATACTGTGCTATGCAGTACAATACATTCAAAGCTAATGGGCATTGTTAGGTACAGTGCATTAGAGTGCTTTTGTTGATTTTTTTTTAATTAAGTGACTGAAAAACAAATGAAATGTCAGTTAGTTTTAATGTATCATTTAAAATACCCACTGAAGTCCATTCATGTTTATGCTATAACTAGTAGTAAAGAGGAAACAATGATCATGGTGCACTCTGTGCTGATGTTTAAGAATGCATTAGCATTCTTAATGGTTCTGTATTGATCACACAAGCAAGAGTGCTGTTGTTCCAAGGTACGATATTCAAACAAACAGCATAATTGCGAGTGCAGCTCTGTTTTTAAATAAGTTCAAAAAACAAGAAGCTAATATTACAGTTGTTACAGTAACATGCACACAAAATTGCCTGTTCCCTTCATTATTTTTGCTCTGAAAAGAAAATTGTCCCAAATTAAGCCAAAGCTGCATCTCCATGAAACAACACAGCAGTGTAGCTGGGGTTTGCGGGGCCCCAGTGCAGGTTGTACCAGTGGGCTCTGTTTGAAATTGTGTAAATAGCACACATGAATAAATAGAACAAAGATACAAATTAAACAATGTTTTCATTTTTTTCAAGTTTGTATGTGTCCAGGTACAAAAACTGAACAATCTAATGTAAAGTAGCATTGCATAATCTTCACTGTATAAATATAGATTAATTCTTGTTAAAACTACAAAGTAATTCAGTAAAGAACTGTGAGTGATTTTCTCTCATTAAATTTCTTGGATTAACATTAAGGACACCGACAGCAGCTAGTAAAATAGGCATGGTCACTTTAAGAGACAATACATCCAGTAATCATCCAATAATCATACACATCTGATTTCTTTCTCAATTGTTTACATTCGCTTAAGACATAACCAACAGTATTTTCAAGGATAGTTGCTAAGACAGGTATTTCAACATAATTTTGTATGTATTTGTCAATTCAAGAGCAAGAAGAGGCAAAACTCAATTCGTTGTTCAAGGGCTATGAGGGGCAACTCATTCCGACTAAAAAGTGTGTGTGTGTGTGTGTGTGTGTGTGTGTGTGTGTGTGCGCGTGTGCATGTGTGTGCGTGTGCATGTGTATGTATATATATATATATATATATATGTGTGTGTGTATGTATGTAGGTATGTGTGTGTGTGTGTGTGTGTGTGTGTATATATATATATATCTAGGGCATATTAAAATACCCAGGACAAATATTCATCAAACAGTTAATTTCAGCAAATTTATCAAGTATTAAGTAAATCTTTCCAGTAAGACTGCCAATCAGAAGCGAGGATCCATTTTATAAAATAACAGAAAGAGTGCAAAGTATCAAACTACTGGCAATCAGTTTCAAGATCTGATGAAATCTTGAACATATTTCTGAAGGTTCAGTGTTGACTGGCAAGCAGAGCTGGCATCTCATCTAATGCCCACCCCCTCCTCTACATGTGTCGTATCTTTGCAGTTTGAGTGACAAGATTCACCTTGCCAAAGGATAAGAGTGATAAACTTCACAAAACAGCTGTCACAGCAGCAGAAATTCTCACATTAAAAAAAAATCATGATTACTATGATTTTTTCCCCACCTTTTTTAATCACCTCATTATTTTTGTTAAGAAATAAACAGCAGCTTGAGAATGTAAACATAATGAAGATTTTCAAACTGCTTTCATTTGTTCAGTGCTAATATAACTAGATTGTAGGCATTACGTTAAACCCTTAGAGCAAGCATTGGAGATTTCACTGAGTTATTATCCAGCTGATTATCTATCAGCTGTGCATTATTCAGATTATAAATGATAAATGTACAAATTTCATGCCAATTTAGTTACACTGTGCACGCATGCATGGATTTTTCAAGACATTACAGGTCTGCTAGGAAAAACAGACAGAAATGCAAAAGTTAAATTTCAAAAGTCTGTATTTTGGACTGCTCAAAAGTGCAGGGTCAGTAAGATTATTTCATGTCTCTTATGCCAAGGCTGCATTTATTTGATCAAAAATACAGCAAAAACAATTCTGTAAAATATGTGATTTATTTCTGTAATGGAAAAGCTGTTTCAGCATCATTACTCCAGTCTTCAGTGTCACATGATCCTTCAGAAATCATTCTAATATGCTTCTTACTATCGATGTTGAAAACAGCTGTGCTGCTTAATATTTTTGTGGAAAGTGGAAACCGTGACACGTTTGAAGATTCTTCGAAGAATACAATATTCAAAAGAACAGCATTTATTTAAAAAAAAATATTACAAGTTCTTATTATATGTACAAGTTCTTACTGTCACGTTTGAACAGTTTAACAGCATCCTTGCTGAATATAAGTATTCAGAAATCTTGCTGCACTAAACTTTTGAACAGTAATGTAGAACATACAAAGATGTACTGTCCCAGTGACAAGCTTTTGTAACATAAGGTCGCATTTTTCTGACAGTGATTTCAGGAAAAAAAAAAGAAAAAAACATTCTTTTCACAATAATAATACAAACCAAGCTGTGACGTCAAACTGACTTGGGTCCTCACAACAGCACTATAAAATAAATGTGACCAGGAGCATGCAAAGACATAAAAAGGAAATGCTAGCCTCTGAATAAATTGCCTTCTGAGAGAAGCTCTCATTCTTCGCACATCTTGCAATGCATTCGCTGATAAACACAAATGCCTTTCTCTGCATGTAAGGTTTTGTTGGGTAGTCCAAAGGGACGAATACTTCAGTAGTGAAACTGGCATCTTCCCTCTACCAAGTCGTTACCTAGATACTGTGATGACCAGCTGCCGCTAGTACTCACAATGGTGCTCAGATAGATGATGCAAACATACAATAAGAACCAAACAGTACAATGTGAACAGAGACCTGTGGGCTGGGGAACTCCATTAAATCGACTGTGAAAACATCATTAAAATTAGACTTACTACTGCTATAAGCCATTTTATCAATACATTTCCTCATTCTTCCTCTGCACACATGATTTTCAGGATACTCACATAGGGAAAAGTATAAATAAGCACTCCCATAACATTTGTTCATTTCTAGGTAAGGGTAATGTTATACTTCCCTTTTTGATTGATCGCTCCTGTGCAGCCTTTGCTGTGGAATAAAAATATATCAAACAAATGTTTGGCATGCTATTATTCCACTTTATCTTAATATAGACTCTCGGCCTACTATAATTCATACTTAGACCCAGTTCACAACGCTGCTTTGAACAGAAGCACTGACAACTTTGCTTCAAATGATAAATGTCTGAATAAACCACCTTTTTTTTTTTCCTTTAGTTTGGTGAAAATGTTCAGGAGGGATATACGACAGCCCGTTGAGTATCATTGCCCGTTTTAAGTGCAAATTTTATAAAACTTACTTATGGTATCCTTAACGAGTTTGAAGTTCAAAGTACACTGCATGTGAGAAGGAAATAATAAGATTCATGAATTTTAATCATGTCCATCAACACCCACAACGTCCTTATGGATTTCAATGCATGACTTTCACATGTACGATTGCCAGTCAGCATCAAAAGCTTTAAGGGGGGACAGGTGGTCTAAAGGACCCCTGAGAGCCTAAGGACCAAACTTCTAGCTTAGACGGCTGTATTATGGATGTTTTTACCCTTGCAGTGTGGGAGGACAGGATGCCAAGAGTTCCTCTTTATTCTCCATGGTGCATAAATGACCTTGCAGCGACTGCTCGGCTCGGTTCATTATGCTACAATAACACTCACATTAACGCCAGCTCTCTGCCCAACAGCTGTAAATTCAGAGCTCATCTCGACTGCTCCAGCTAAAGAGCTAATTCATCAAAATAACGATTCATTCACAATGCATAGATTTCAAGAGGTTCATCTCAGTTACTTCATATGTCATATCTAGTACTTTTATGCTGGGAATCAATAGGCTTTGTTTGAAAAGAAACACATGATGACAAGGCTGAGAATAAAGAATATGAGAGAATATTGCAAAAAGACTTGACTTATAAACAAAGGAGAATGAAAAAAAGTGGAAACATAAGATTTATGAGTTTAATTGAGTCCTATTATACCGTAGATTCAGATCAAGGTATAGAGAAATCAAAATTAAGAGACAAGTCTTCTGGAGATTTTGGTCTTTCCTCATTCCTTTAGTAGGCAGGAGCTGTACTAGCATGAATGGAAATAGCTGCCCCAAGGCGTTACCAAGATGGCCGCCCAGCGGACTGACTTGCCTCAAAGGGACTTTGGTGAAGCTGAGAGGCATTTTTACTCAACACATTCTCTATTGCATCAGAATGAAACACATTCCAATGCTAAGAAAATATCAGCTGAACCAGCAACCCACATAGCAATTTTTCTCTGGCCCAGCTCCGGCCCACAGAATCAGCTTTCGCTTGGCCCACATACCGCAATGACTTACGGTCCTAGTGTGGACCAGGTCTGGATTGCAGACAAGGGCCACACATGGGCCATAACTGACCCAAGTCTCAGCCAAGTTAATTACCCATAACTGGCCCTGAATTGGGCCAGTTATGGGCCCATGTGTGGCCCTTGTCTGCAATCCAGACCTGGTCCACACTAGGACCGTAAGTCATTGCGGTATGTGGGCCAAGCGAAAGTGGGCCGGAGCTGGGCCAGAGAAAAATTGCTATGTGGGCCTATTCTGGTCCTATACACTGGACCAGATGGGTTCCACATGTCATCCTCAACAAAACCATAACCAAGCCACTTGATACACACCCCTCCCAGATGAATAGTCACAACAACGACAATATTCTGAACAAATATTTAATCATGTTTAATCAGCAAACAATGTTGAATGAATCTCACACCTAACATACAGCATTATGGTCAGTTCACACTTCCACAAAAACTAAAAAAAACAAAAAAAAACATGCTTATTTGTTTTGCTTGGTCAGTGTGTTCACCCTGTTGAGGTATGGCAGTGTGAATTGGCTTTTAGGTGCTTTGGAAAACAAAACAGAAAAACAGTTAAAAAAAATTATATATATATATATATATATATATATATATATATATATATATATAAATGTTTACTCAGTTTACATAAAATTCTTAAATAAGGTACTTTCTCTATTTTTGCAATATTCAAGTGTTCATGTCCCTGAATAATATCTGCATGCACCTAACTCTGAAGAGTACACATAATATCTAGTAGACAGCAATCCTTGTGAGTGAGAAGTCTGGTGTGGGGGCTGGATCTGGAACTGATATCTGTCCAGGTTATCCGTCTTCACGAACTGCCCTGAAATACAATTCAAACAAACAATGTAGTGTGAGGCTCTTGTGAATACTCATTTTGGCCTCGGTGGTGAAGAGTGCAGAAAATTCTGCCGGACTGAAATTTAGTCTTTGGTGAACAGTCTTCAAGAGTGCAAATAAGATTTTAAGTTTTAAGTACTTTTCAGGCTCGCGTAAGATTTCCACAAGCAACAAAGTTTGCTTGAACAAAAACTTCACAACATTTAAAGTTTGGAAAATAATATACATACAGACCGTTACAGTTTGAAGTGAGGTACGTTCACAGTCCAGACAGCAACATAGTGTGCGGGCCGGATCTGGGCCGACACTGCTTGCTGTCTGGGCTCTGGTTCTGTCTTACCGTTATTAATTTTAATTTCAAATAACTTTTTATTATCATCTGTCTTTTTTCAAATTATGATGGACCCCTCTGTAGGTTGTGGTGTATGTAGTGTCCTCAGTGCAGAGTTAAACGAGATGGCCTTGTAGGACATACAGGAAATATTTGATATTTATTTGATATATTTTTTTGAATATTTGATAAACTTTTGAATGTTTGAGGTTATACTTACTAGTCAGATGGTGCATGGCGCTTTGGAGATGTTCTTCGACAGGAGATCCGCCCCAGCTCTACCTTTGCAGCCATCAGCATGGAAGAATACAGGAACAATATGTCACATAGCCAACAAAATGTAGTATACAATGTCAGGTTTATTGGACATAAACAAACTACAGCAGAAGTGAAATGCAGAAAAGAGAAATAATAATAATAATATACAAAATATACAACAAATCTTAAGATACCATTATTCATATTTTTAGGTTTTACGGATGCATGATGATATAGTTAATATATAGTGAAAAATATTATTTAATAAAATTTCTCAGATCACCTGTGTTTCCTGTATCTCATGCCAACAGATCCCATTACAAATCTTCTTGTAACTTCCCCTGTTTTAGGGGTGGGGGGTATTTCTGACGCTCCTGAAATCACAGTACGATTTATCAATATTTGGTTGCAATGAAAGTTAAAAACGTGTTTGAAATAGTTTCAGCCCATGTAAGTGACATCACCGATTGACCCCACAGTGCAGACTTTTAGTTGAAATTAATTAGCTTATAGTGACTTCCTTTTATCTATTGACAAAGTACCAGCAAAACATTTACAAAACTATCAAAGCCGCTCATCTACACATAAAATGTGCTTAAAATCTCAAACGTTCATTAATAAGAGCTCAAATCTATAGTTAGCTTACCTCTAATAGTTAGCCTCTAGCTAGTTAACAGTTGTGATGCTAACGGTCTTTTTGAAGACACTAAACCATTCCTGTAAAATAAAGATTCGACAGAAACGTGTCAATTACATGTAAGAAAGTGTCAGGAACGGTTGTATGTATTATTTGTGTAACTTTAGGGACTAAACTTACCTGAAAGCAGTGAAAACAGCAGAGAGACAGTCTCTTGCTACTTGTCAGGTAGTGAGTTGACGCCGTTACCATGGTAACCCCCTCCACTCCAGTTTAAATGCGATTTGAATGCTCAACGCGCGCGCCCATTGGCCCTGTCCACACGAACGCGGTTATTTTCAAAACTGCAGCTTTTTCTATGCGGTTTGGCCGTTCGTCCACACACAAACGCTGCACCAGGTCACTGAAACCCAACATTTTGAAAACTCCTGCCAGGGTGAAGATTTTTTTGGCTTGTGACGTCGGAGCCTGCGCTGTTATCTCCGCCTACGGGAAACTTTTTCATGCTTCTGATTGGCCAACATGGCCTAAAACACAAAGTTACGCATTTACATAAATAGTACATAAAAGTCAAATAAAATGTCCTGAAACTTCATCATGTATTGTTTAAGTGGATAGTAGGCCTACATCAAACTGTAAATTGAATGAGAATATGAAAGCAGTGAATGCAAAACATTGTTTGAAGTCAGTTGTATAAAACAATATTCTATAATATAAGATATCATATATCATATAATATCATATGAGGCATGAATATAATTTCACATGTAAATACATAATTAATCTCACAATATGAGCTTTATGTTATGCATTTTAACAGACAAGCAATTCCTTTTATCAAAACAAGGAAGTATCATTAGTATTTCGCGTTGGGTCACCGCACCTTCATCAGGAGTATACAAATATACAAATTCATCTCTTTTAAAATAAACACATGACCAATTAACAAAGTTCCATCTGTAAACAATTAAGCTCATTAGAAATATAAATTGACATCACATCATAGACAATTACGAATTATAATAATAACACAATCAACAAAGATCCCACCGCAAAACAACAAAATCACCCAAAATACACAAACAACACATCATCTTCAGACATCAAATCATTACACCAATCAGTGCGGCTACACAGCCACTCAAAACTCACCATAAATAATAGAAACGACACATCATTCAAAACAATAACACCACTATAACATTACATTAAATGGTGCTTCATCGTTCATACCCATAGGTGATAAAGTTTGAAGGGTATAGATCCAAAACAATTCACGTCTCTGTAGAAGCAATTCAATATCTCCACCCCTAGGTGGCAAAGTTACTTTCTCCAATCCCACAAAAACGTAAAGAGGTAACATCGTGATTCAAATTTAAAAAGTGTGCCTGTGGATAATTCATATCTTTTCTTCTGATGTGAACTCTTGTTCTTCACTAATTCTTTGTTTCAATTGGCGTGGCGTTTTCCCATAGCCTATACCACAAGGACAACGGATCAAGTACACGACATGAGTGAAGCACAAGTAATCACAGATTTGATTTTATATTTTTTACCAGTTCTAGGATGACAAAAAAATGATGTTTTAAAAGTATTATCACGCGGCACAATTCCCTAGCGATAATTGCCCTTCTGTATAGGACTAAATAAACTCTGAAGTCTGCAGGACTAAGCTCTAGCTTGAGCATGTACCAAGCTATCTTTTAAATTCCTGGCGCGTTTATAACCACAATCAAGGGATGTCTAATATCCTTCAACTCTGAATCAGAGGACAATACATGCCAGTGTTTTAAAATTGATTTTATCATATAAGGCTTAGGTGAATGTGTTGTAATACAAGCAAAAGAGTACTTTCTTGTTTTCATTGTCTTCTTTTTAGGATAACTCAGACCGTGTCTTTTTAAAAAGCTGTATTGTATCCTTCTTCGGTAATCCAAAGGATAACCTCTATTCAAAAAATTATTTTTCATGATTTTCGATTTCTCAATAAAATCGGAATCAGAATGGCAAATCCTCCTCAATCTATAAAACTGACTCTTAGGAAGTCCTTTTTTTAAAAAAGTCGGATGAAAACTGGTAGCAAGTAAAAGTGTGTGACGATCAGTCTCTTTTGTAAAGCAAAGTTGTAATCAACTTGCCTTCGTTTCTTCTGTACCCACATATCAAGGAAATGTACTCTAGGCAATTAATTTCAGAAGTAAATTCTAAGTCGTCAACCAAGTTATTCAAATATGTTACAAATTCTCGAGCCTCATTATGATCACCCAAAAAAATACAAAATATATCGTCAATGTATCTATACCACTTGATAATCTGTGAATAGAAAGGATTATTTTCTGTATTCAATACATAACTCTCCTCAAAAAAACCCATAAATAAATTGGCATAGTTAGGGGCAAAATTCGAGCCCATTGCTGTCCCACTTATCTGAAGAAAAAAATCATTATCGAAACTAAAATAATTATATTTCAAAAGATACGAAGCCATCTCGACGATAAAGTCTGATGGTGGATTAGAATCCTCACGTAACGAAAGATAATGTCTAAGTGCAATAAGTCCTTTTTCATGTGAAATATTAGTATATAAGCTTGTTACATCCAAAGTAAGTAATAAAGAAGAAAAATCCGGTAAATCATGTACCTCAGAAATCTTATTGATAAAATCAGTAGAATCTCGAATGTAAGATGGTAACGAATAAACAAAAGGTTTTATAAAAAAATCAACATACTGAGATAAAGAAGATAAGAGGGAATTAGTCTGTGCCACAATCGGACGACCTGGGGGGTCAATCAATCTCTTATGAATTTTAGGAAGAGTGTAAAAAACAGGTCTAATCGGATGTTGACAATACAAGAATTTAAACTCTGACTGAGATATCCAGCCCTCTGTTCTTTAGCATTTGTTAAAAATGACAATATCTCAGATTGATAAGTCTTAGTAGGGTCACTAGGAAGTTTCTTATAAAACCTACTATTCTGTAATTGTGAAAGAATTTCCTCTTGATATTTTTTCGTATCTTGAACTACAATAGCCCCTCCTTTATCAGCAGGTTTTATAATAATACTGGGATCACTTATCAATTCAGTCAATGCTTTTGCTCATTCAATGCAAGATTGAGAGATTTGTACTAGAAGAGCAAAATTTCCATCACCTCTTTTTTCAACCAAACGACAAAAAGTATGAATAGTGGTTAGACACATTAGAGACAAAAAATTACTTTTAGGTCTAAAAGGTGTCACTTAGATGAACTACGACTCTGATTTGAGAAAAAAATACACGTGGTTTCATCTGTCGAAAACATTTGAACAAATCCACTTTTAGACCAAAACAATTAACACCACTAGTAGGCACAAAAGATAGTCCTTTAGATAAAACCGCAATTTGATCATCAGATAGTTCCTTATCAGAAATATTAATTACCGTCTCTTTGAGTAGCTGCGAGTCCACGGTCAGGCAAGTTGATTACAACTTTGTTTACAAAAGAGACTGATCGTAACACACTTTTACTTGCTACCAGTTTTCATCCGACTTTTTTAAAAAAAGGACTTCTAAAGTCAGTTTTATAGATTGAGGAGGATTTGCCATTCTGATTCCGGTTCCATGAGAAATCGAAAATCATGAAAAATAATTTTTTGAATAGAGGTTATCCTTTGGATTGGGTCGAAAAGAAGGATACAATACAGCTTTTAAAAGACACGGTCTGAGTTACTCAAAAAGAAGACAATGAAAACAAGAAAGTACTCTTTTGCTTGTATTACAACACATTCACCTAAGTCTTATATGATAAAATCAATTTTTAAAAAACACTGGCATGTATTGTCCTCTGATTCAGAGTTGAAGGATATTTTTAGATATCCTCCTTTGATTGTATATAAGCAGCAAGGAATTAAAAGATAGTTTGGTACATGCTCGTTTTCAGAGCGCTAGTCCTCGTGCATCTCAGAGTTTATTTAGTCCTATACAGAAGGGCAATTATCGTTGTGGGAATTGTGCTCAGTGTAATAATACTTTTAAAACATCATTTTTTTGTCATCCTAGAACTGGTAAAAAATATAACATCAAATCTGTGATTACTTGTGTTTCCACTCATGTCGTGTGCCAGTCCGTTGTCCTTGTGGTATAGGCTATGTGGGAAACGTCCGTCAGTGAAACAAAGAATTAGTGAACATAAGAGTTCGATCAGAAAAAAGATATGAATTATCCAGTTGCGGCACACTTTTTAAATTTGAATCACGATGTTACCTCTTTACGTTTTTGTGGGATTGAGAAAGTAACTGCCACTAGGGGTGGAGATATTAGTGCTTCTACAGAGGCGTGAATTGTTTTGGATCTATACCCTTCAAACTTTATCACCTAGGGTATGAACGATGAAGCACCATTTAATGTAATGTTATAGTGGTGTTATTGTTGTGAATGATGTGTCGTTTCTATTATTTATGGTGAGTTTTGAGTGGCTGTGTAGCCGCACTGATTGGTGTAATGATTTGATGTCTGAAGATGATGTGTTGTTTGTGTATTTTGGGTGATTTTGTTGTTTTGCGGTGGGATCTTTGTTGATTGTGTTATTATTATAATTCGTAATTGTCTATGATGTGATGTCAATTTATATTTCTAATGAGCTTAATTGTTTACAGATGGAACTTTGTTAATTGGTCATGTGTTTATTTTAAAAGAGATGAATTTGAATATTTGTATACTCCTGATGAAGGTCGTGTGACCGAAACGTTGGTATTAATAAATATTACTTCCTTGCTAGTTTTGATAGTGTGCGGGAATTGCTTGTCTGTTAAAACGATCCACTTGGTTGGTTCTATTATCCTACGCACCTATCATCTGCAGGTGTGCGATGGAGTTGATTTACTAATGTTATGCATTTTAAAAATATATTTTCAAAATGTAGTTCAATATATTTAACAATGTTTCACATATATGTGAATATATTACCTTTTTGAATGGGAAAACATTGGGATTTTAGTCAAAAATATTTGAAATGGATTTTATGTGTGGGTCAAGATCGGCCATACTTATGTGGCCCACATATCTATATTTGGCATCTGGGCCAAATACTACATTTGACATCTGGCCCAAGTCTTGTGTGCCGTCTTAAACCCGGTACCACCTCTGCCAAACCTGGGCCATGTTTGGCCCACATGCTGTATGCCAGTGCTGGATAAATGGCAGATGAATATATATATATATATATATATATATATATATATATATAAAACAACAGGATATACTATTCTATAATATACGATATAATATCATATATCATAATATCATGAGGCATGAATATAATTTTGCATATATGTAAACACATAATTAAACATGCAACATGTGCTTTATGTTATGCATTTTCAAAATATATTCAAATATGTTTAACAGTGTTTCACATATATGTGAATATATTACCTTTTTGTATGGGAAAACATTGGCATTTTACTCAAAAATATTTGAAATGGATTTTATATGTGGGTCAAGATCGGCCATACTTATGTGGCCCACATATCTATATTTGACATCTGGGCCAAATACTACATTTGACATCTGTGTGCCCTCTCACCATGTGCCATCTTAAACCCGGTACCACCTCTGCCAAACCCGGGCCATGTTTGGCCCACATACTGTATGCCAGTGCCGGATGAATGCCAGCTGTGCCAGATGCAGGCCAAATCTGGGCCAAATTTGTTTGCTAACTGGGAAGAAGCTGAAATGAGCAGCAGAGGTTTGTAGAACTTGTACATTTACCTGGGCAAGTAAATTATCTGTGTTTACTGGCACTCTATAAATAGACAAAACAATAGCATTTCTGCACTTACAATTAGGGATTTACCAATATTACAAATTTAGCCAAATCAGATAAGCAGATGATTGTTTAAAGGAATAGTTCACCCTAAAATGAATATTTTGTCATCATTTACTCACTCTCAGGTCATTCCAAACCTGTACTAGTTTCTTTCTTATGCTGAACACAAAAGAAGATATTTTGAAGAATGCTGGTAATCGAACAGTTCATGGTCCCCATTGACCTCTATAGTATTTCTTTCCCTACTATCGAAACTGTTTGGCTCTTCAAAATATCTTCTTTTGTTATCAACATAAGAAAGAAACTCATACAGGTTTGGAAAGACATGAGGGTGAGTAAATGATGACAAAACTTTCATTTTGGGTGAACTATTCCTTTAAGGCTATTTTATATAACTCTATGCTATTTTGTGTAAACAAATTAAAAACAAAACATTAAAGCACCACAGCATTATAAATACATTTAAATGTAAAAAAGGGGGAAACAAGCTTGCATAATTAAATATCCAGTATCAACTGCCACTCATATATTTAATTAAATATATGTATATATTATTAAAGTATTATTAGTATTCAGTATTAAATTAGCAATGTCTGATATGGTACAAATAGCATACATATCTGTATAAAATCATTAACTGAGTTTAATAATAAACACTTTGTAATATGACATTACAAGAAGCCAAATGAACTTATTAGAGTGAAGTTGTTTCTAAAAATGAGAACTTCAGCAACATTTAGATACTTTTTTTTTTTAGATGATGACAACTTTGGATCAACATACAAAACTGTCAAATGTCATCCTTGCATTGTAATACCCTCTTTATTTTGTAATCATTATGAGCACAAGTTGTAATTCCTGCCTAACATGACTGTTGTGTCTGCTTAACTGAACAAATGATGATAAATAACCACATAACATATTATATCTGTATATAACAATTATATTGACATTACTTTCATACACTCATCTCTGACAGATAACACAATACTCCCTAATAATAACACTGAAGCAAGCATTTTCTACAAAGCTGCTTTGAAACAATATGTATCATGAAAATTGTGTGTGAGCATCTGCATAGCTCAAATGAAAAAATGTTGCTAGCAATCTTAAAAGCAAACTTTTGCATTACATCAGCTTGATAACAGTAACTTCAGCAAGTGGTCCAAGCCTGATGAGATAGCAAGCCAGCAATACATTTGAATGAGACACTATCTATCCACGGGCGGCGGCAGCAGGCCGTAACAGGTCTTATTGAAATCCTTCTATTTTAATAGATTTTACGCTCAAGTACAAATCTTCAAGTTGCTTTCTCGGAGACAGGCAGCCAGACCCGACTCCAGCCAAAAACAGAGTACATCTTGTCTGCAGAGTGTCAGATAACCTTCCAAATGCACGGGGCGAGTGCCCGATGACACCATTCTGCATCCGCACTGTCAACCTGTCCGATTCTGTGTCCATCAGTGCATTCTTTCTTCCTGAAATTGAAATGCGGGGGAAACGAGATGGGCCTGCACTCGGGGCACACAGTTAATACGCGTCCACTCCTGTTACTGGCGAAATGTGAAGCACCTGTGAAAGTGTAACCAAGCAGAAAGCACACACGCGCGTCATGTGAGCACGTTCTGCACACACATAACAGAAACGTGACGCTCTTTCGCTCAGTCGCCCACAACTCCTTTCTGTCTCTGCCCTCTGATCTTCCTGGGAATCATTGGAGCATGATAAATGTGGAAATTATAAGTTTGAGGCAATAAAGCAGGGAGGAAAAGGTTTCCTAATAAGGGAGATCTAAATAATGGAACCTGATCATCCTTACAATATGTGGATATTAATATTGACCCGTATTTCAGTGACAGAGGAGCCCCATTAAAGGTCAGGAATTAATGTGGGATTATAATGAACAGGCTGGGCTTTTATAGATAAACATATCTTAATAAAAAATGATCCATATTTTAGCACTGATATTAGACTGGTCAAAGCAGACCAACAGGCTTCTATGAAGCCTTTTTAAGCACTTTTTCGTTTCCAACACCTTAAAATATGTTCAATTTGTACTAAGGCAAGTATAAACATGCATATAAAATTATATGAGTATAGCTACTAAAACTAACAAATGCATGCAGAATCACATTCAAAATACTTGCCCTGGGCACAGTTGATGAATGGTATAACGTTACTTATAAAACATTTGACAGGTTTGTGACTGTTCCTGGTAGGAGACATTTGAACGATATGGCAGGCCTGTAGATTTAGCTGTAGGTTTAGTGTATAAAGCAACGGCGCATTGGGGGGAAAACTTCCCATCAGCAATCTGAGTGTTATTCTGGCAGGTGGGACACCAGGGATATTTTCTTTATGGGCTGCTGGTATTTATATCCATGCTGCTCTTTTGCCCATGGTCATTGTGCCCTAGAGCATGCCACTTAACTTGAACAGTTACTCTACGGTTGTAAAAACATGACAATGCTCTCAACCCTTCCTCCGTTTTCTCGAGTACAGAAAAGGTACTGCTCAAGTTGCACTGCATAGTGGTTTTACTATGAAGCAGAGGCAGAAATTAAATATTTCAAGGCAAAAATGCATTGGGTATCTAGAATATGGGGGCAGAGTGATCTGTCCCCAGAGTGACCTGATGTGACTAACCACAAATACTGAATGTAAAGAAAACACTTCCAAAATTGTTTTATATTGTTACAAAAGACTTCTATTTCTAATTAATATATATATAGAAATTAATATATATATATATATACACCTATAAAATATAATTATAGTTACATTTACATTTATTCATTTAGCTGACGCTTTTATCCAAAGCGACTTACAATTGCTATATATGTCAGAGGTCGCACGCCTCTGGAGCAACT
>JAFVLL020031556.1:0-5000 GCA_021397915.2 Tor tambroides
TAACGATAACTGTAATGGTAATGATAACTATAACAATAATTATAACTGTAACAATAACTATAATGATATCTATAAAGATAAACTTTAACAATAACTAGAACTAGAACTGTAATTGTACCTAACTGTAATGATAATTATAATTATATTGATAGCTATAATGATAACTAACTGTAACTATGACTAATGCAAACTATAAATATAATGATAGCTATAAAGATAACTAACTGTAAATATAACGGTAACTATAATTGTAACAATAACTATAATGATAACTATAACTTTAATAACGATAACTATAATGACAACTATAATAATAACTAACTATAATACCTAACTGTAACAATAACTATAACAGTAATTAATAGTATAATTATAATCATAATGATAACTACAACTGTAATGATAACAATAATAAAAAATAAAAATGATAAATGTAAAAATAACTATACAAATATCAAACTGTAGCAATAACTATAATGATGATATCTATATAAATTATAACTATAATAGTAATAAAAATTATAACATTAACTATAGTGATGACTATAACGATAATAACTATAACTATAATGATAATTAACTGTAACGATAACTGTAACAATTATGAATCTTCATAGTTATTATGATACATATCGTTCTTGATGTGAACAGGCTGTTAGTGTGTAGCGTCTGTAACACTGTGTGTGTGTGTGTGTGTGTGTGTGTGCAGGTACAGCTTTCTCTTCGATAAGGCTCTGTTAGTGTGTAAGAAGCGCAGCGGCGAGAGTCTGGAGCTGAAGGAGCTGATTGAGCTTCAGCATTACCAGCTGAGGGACGAGCCGACAGGAGAGAGAGACAGCAAGAAGGTTCACCATCTCCTCTCACCTCACAGTGCTTCATCGTCATCATCATTAGCACACACCTGTACCTGACACTTGTGTGTATTTACAGTGGACACACACCTTCTTGCTGATGGATTTGTATGGTCAGGGAGGCTACGATCTGTACTTTAAGACGCGAGAGCTGAAGAAGAAGTGGCTGGAGCAGTTTGAAATGGCGCTGTGAGTCCATCACTCATGTTCATCAAAACTTCAGCTCAGCTTCAGCTCTAATATGCTGCTCCTTATATAATATAATATAATATAATATAATATAATAATGAGTTTAAATATGTTTGTAGGTCCAACATGTGTCCGGAGAACGGCACGGCTAACGGTCATGACTTTCAGATGAACTGTTTTGAGGACACCACCTCATGTAAAGCCTGTCAGATGCTCCTCAGGTGAACTTCAGCTTCATCTCTTTAAATCAGTCATTTCTCTCTGAGCTGCTCTTTTCAGCTCAACAAACATGACATGCTGCTGCAATTCGTTATTACAACTTAAAATTTGTTGAGATAACTTAAATAGCCAACTTAACTAAAGTTAAATAAACGTATCTTTTTAAGTCAAGCATGAACGCTTACTTTTTTAAAGTTGAAACAACGCATTGTTACTTATTCTAATGTTGAATTTGAAGTTGTGATAACTAATTGCATCGATTTTTTTGTTTGTTTTGATACATTTTGTTTCCTGACACAAGAAAGTCGTTTTATTTCAATATTAATATTATATTTTTATTTTTTATTTTTATTTATAAATTTATCATTCTGAAATAGAAAAGTTGCACACGTGACTTTTAGCTGTTTTATGCCCCCCCACCCAGGCCCCTGTCAAACCTGGCGGTAAGTGTAAGAGCAAGAGGCCCTGGGACGGGTGACCTGGAGGGAAAGGGAACTGCTCTTCAGTAGATGGTGAATGCACCTTTCCCTCCCCCGGAGGAGGGCCGGGTGGAGAATCTTTTGTTTCCAAAAATCTCGACAAAAGAGCAGTTTTCTCTGTCTCTGGGTCCCAAGAGGCTATCCGACTCAGTTCGCCCCGTCCCCCCAAGTTCAGCGGCATCCGCTTCACATCAGTGAAGGCGGCCGATGCTCCTGTCTTGTGTGTGGAGATCGCAGTCCTGCTGGCGAAGGATGCAATAGAGCCAGCCCTCTGGCTGATATGAAGATGGGGTTTTACAGCCCCTACTTCACTGAATCCAAGAAAGGTGGTGGGTTACGACCGATCTTGGACCTGCGTGTCTTGAACCGGGCCCTTCAGCAGTTACCGTTCAAGATGTTGACACAGAAACGCATCTTCAGGTGCATCCGTCCCCGAGATTGGTTTGCAGCAATCGACCTGAAGGAATCATATTTTTATGTGTTGATCCTTCAGCACCACAGACCATTGCTGTGATTCACGTTCGAAGGACAACCATATCAGTACAAGGTCCTGCCCTCCGGGCTGTCCCTGTCACCCCGTGTCTTCATGACAGTTACGGAGGCAGTCCTTGTTTCCCTGTGAGAGCAGGGCATTCGCATTCTTAACTAACTCGATGACTGGCTCATACTAGCTCAGTCTCAGGATCAGTTGTGCGAACACAGGGACTTGGTGCTCTCGCACCTCAGCCGGTTGGGCCTTCGGGTCAACTGGGAAAAGAGCAAACTCTCCTTCTCGGTAAGGAGTTGGAGTCGGTTGAAGAGACAGCACACCTCACGCAGGAACGTGCTCAGTCGGTGTTGAACTGCCTGAATATGTTCAAGAGCAGGACAGCGGTCCCGGTGAAACAGTTTCAGAGACTCCTGGGGCATATGGCAGCTGCAGCAGCAGTCACGCCACTGGGGCTGCTTCATATGAGACTGCTTCAACACTGGCTTCGTGGTCAAGTCCCGAGGTGTCCTAGTCACACCGGCCTGCCACCAAACCTTCACCCCATGGTCAGACCTTGCTTTTCTCCGGGCAGGAGTGCCCCTGGAACAGGTCTCCAGGCATGCTGTGGTTTACACAGATGCCTCTACCACCAGCTGGGGGGCCACGCACGACGGGCATGCAGTGTCAGGGGTTTGGACGGGTCCCCAACTGCACTGGCATATCTGCCTAGAGCTGTTAGCAGTACGCCTTGCCTTGAACCATCTCAAAGGGTGCTTACGAGGCAAGCACGTGCTGTTCTGCACAGACAACACTGCGACCGTTGTGTACATCAACCCACAAGGTGGTCTATGCTCCTGACGCATGTCGCAACTCGCCCGCCACCTCGTCCTCTGGAGTCAGAAGCATCTGAGGTCGCTTCATTCCATTCACATTTCTGGTCTGCACAACCAGGCAGCCGACGAGCTGTCCTGAGCTGCGCTCCCGATAGAATGGAGACTCCATCCCCAGATGGTCCAGCTGATTAAGAGACGTTTCAGAGCCGCTCAGGTAGATCTGTTTGCTTCTCCAGAGATCTCTCACTGCCAGTTGCTTTTCTCCCTGACCGAGGGAACACTTGGCACGGACGCACTGGCACACACTAGACACTGTGCTAGATCAGGAAGGACAAGGAACAGGTCCTGCTAGTGGCGCCGTACTGGCCCACTTGGACCTGGTTCCCGGCTCCTTGTGACAGCCCCTCCTTGGCAGATTCCTCTGACTCAGAGACGGGGCACTTTGTGGCACCCGCGTCCAGACCTCTGGAAACTTCATGTCTGGTCCCTGGATGGGACGTGGAGGTTCTAGGTGACCTACCCCAGGAGGTAGTCAACACCATCACGTAGGCGCGAGCATCGTCTACGAGACACGCTTACGCCTTGAAGTGGAACCTGTTCATCGAATGGTGCTCCTCTCACCAAAAAGACCCCCGAAGATGCCTGATCAGAGTCATGCTGTCCTTCTTGCAGCAAGGGTTGGAGCGAAGGCTGTCTCCCTCCGCCCTTAAAGTCTATGTGGCTGCGATTGCTGCCAACCACGACCCCATGGAAGGGAAGTTGGTGGGGAAGCATGACCTGGTCATCAGGTTCCTTAGGGGGGCGAGAAGGTTAAATCAAAGCACTACACCAGGGCCCATTTGAGCCTTTGCAGTTAGTTGAGCTGAAGTTTCTATCAATGAAAACTCTGCTCCTGCTTGCATTGGCCTCCATCAAGAGGGTAGGGGACCTGCACGCATTTTTGGTCGATGATTCATGCCTAGAGTTTGGGCCGGCTGACTCCCAGGTAATCCTGAGGCCCCGGCCAGGCTATGTGCCCAAGGTTCCCACTACTCCCTTCAGGATCAGGTGGTGAGCCTGCAAGCGATGCCCCCAGAGGAGGCAGACCCAGCCCTAGCTTTGCTTTGTCCTGTCCGAGCATTGAGATGCTATGTAGACAGGACATAAAGCTTCAGGACCTCAGACCAGCTCTTGTCTGTCACAGAGGCCGGCAGAAGGGGAATGCTGTCTCCAAGCAGAGGGTGGCCCACTGGTTAGTGGATGCCATCACCCTGGCTTATCAGGCACAGGGTGTGCCCTGCCTGTTCAGGTTGCGAGCTCACTCTACTAGAAGTGTTTCATCCTCCTAGGCGCTGGCTCGTGGCCCCTCGCTGGCAGATATTGGTAGAGCTGCGGGCAGGGCGACCCCCAACACATTCGCTAGATTCTATAGCCTTCGTGTGGAGCTGGTATCCTCCTGTGTTCTCACCTCAAACAGATAGAAGCACTGAGAGGCCCCGGCTCCGGGTCGACTTGCTATAACAGCTCCAGAGAGTCCATACTGTAGACCCTGTCGAGCTCCTCCGTCCCCTCGGCGGCCAGACGTGGCGGAGCGTCTGGTGCCAGGCCCTCACTCGATGAATCCGTGAGAACCAGTAGAGGGCTGGGTTCCATATGTAGAGACCTAATTGGATCCCATATGTGTAAATTCCACGGTATAGCCTCAGAGCCCGTGTTTTCCCGGCAGACTTCTGCCATTTTCCCAAGAGAGTTACAAACACCTCTAATCTTCCATATGCAACTAAACAATTGTTCATATGTGTAAGTGCTTCCAAAACCTCCTTCGGGAAGAATGGGGCTTCTGCAACATTCCAGTTCCAAGTAGAACGCATCCATGGCACTTTGGCAGAGATCCCATTTCATCGGCCATTACTGACGTGACTCGTAGTGACCGACTGAAAGGGAATGTCTTGGTTACGTATGTAACCCTCGTTCCCTGAAG
>JAFVLL020031557.1:0-12828 GCA_021397915.2 Tor tambroides
TGGAGTGTATATAAAGATGCAATGGGGAAACATTTAAGCATGCTTTCTGATATAGGTATATATTGGTTTGATAACACAGCAGGATCTGAAACAACGGTACTGTTACACTTATTCATTTGACAGAAGCTTAATCCGTACAGTAGCAACTTTATCAGGATAGGTGTTGTCTGGGAATTGAAACCATGCTTTGGCATTGCTAGCACCGTGTCACAAGCAACATGAAGCTGGTATCTAGGCCATTTTCTAGTGTATTCTGGAATAGCATTTACACACACACACACAAACACACACACATATATGTGTGTATATATATATATATACATATATATATATCTTATGCAAACCGAGGCTGCATTTATTTGATCCAAAATACAGTAAATATTTTTCTAATTCAAAAGAAATGTTTTCTATTTGAATATATTTAAAAATGCAATTTATTCCTGGGATACAAAGCTGAATTTTCAGCATCATTACTCCAGTCTTCAGTATCACATGATCCTTCAGGAATCGTGCTGATTTGCTGCTATTATTATTATTATTATTATTATTAAAATTTTAAAATGCAATCATTGCACATTGCACAGCGCTGAGTTGAATTTTGATTTATCTCTAGAATATCTCAGCTTGATATGCTAATGTAGTCCAGTTAACTCATTATTTATTGTGTGACTTCGTAACCACATGTGATCTTTTTATTATAATACCAAAAAAATACTTACTCCATAATTACACCACAAAAACTAATATCCTCCTAAAATAAGACAAGGACAAAGGCGTTTGTAAAATCATTTTATTGTGACTCCTCTCCTTTAAAAAAACATGAAAACATTATTTAAAATTAAGCATTCTATCTCGAGGACAGCACCGGTTCTTCCTTGCCTTCATTAAACTGACATGGGGGTATTAAAACAATTACGCTAGCGGCGTCCGCTGCGATATATAGTTAGCAATCAAGCACCACTGCAGATAATTAAATCCAACTCCAACTGTGATGTGTATGCTGATGGTTTCACCTTGGGGTGATCATCTTTAACTTTAGACACAGATCGGTCAGGCAAATCTGAGGCAAATAATAAGCACTACACTTCAAGGGCTGTTAAATGCATAGCGTGAAGCAAACATATCTTATTTGCAGTCTGAGGCAAAAGAAAAAGCTCCAAGCTTGTCTGCTGCAAGTATCTTTGTATGTGCTCCACATATTCCCCTGTCAGTATGTGTCTGACCAGGGGCAGTGTATCAGAACCATTCAAACATGTGCTACACAGTTAAGAGGTGAGCATGGTGAATTTCACATTACTGTCAGAGGGTTGACGTGGCGTTTATCATATTTCGGAATTCACTATTTCAGTCATGTGAGGCTAAAGTGGAGGCTGATGCGCTGAGTGACAGGCTGATGTACAAAACGGAAATTCAAAAGAATCCCTCCATATTCATGTGCTGATTTAAATTCTGAACTCAATGTCGGTTGCCTGCGAATGCAATCCGGTGGTGTCGGTGTGTAGCTATAGATAAGGAATAAAGGCTGTGTAAATACAAAATAAAGAGAAGCGAAGAGCCATTTTACGTCGTTCCTGACTTAGTGTAATTATGTCTGCGGGAGAGAACTGATCAAGAGTCACTCTTCCTCTCACCAAATTTCTGCTTTGATGCTTTTAAACGGTTAGTCATTTAAATAGCCACTATTACCTAAATGGAAGCTTTTAATATGTGGGTATCCTTAAATCGTACGTGATGTCAGTCCGACTCCTCTATGAAGTCCAGAGCGTCGGCTTGTCTTCCACAATAATCATGAAAGCTCGGTAACCAATTGTACATGAGCAGCCTATGTTTGCCCTTCAGTCGTTCACATGCTAGCACCAAATTTTCCCCATGATGTCGGGAAAGGGTAATACTTAGCCCAAGCAGATGCCCACACGAGCCTACAGGCATGTCGAGTGCATTAGCAGTCCAAGCGTTCAACTCTCAATATCACAGTGGGACTGCACTACTGGAAGCAGACACTTCACAGAAACTCCTGTGACAGGAACAAAACAAAGCAGACCGAAGAGATGTGTTTGTCGCATTAGACATCATCAGTCTTCTGTACGGCGCTTTAAAGGGAATACTTTTCAGTGCAATTGCACCAGAATTCGCATGCTCTGCTTGTGAGAGCAGTAGTAGTTTGTAGTCGTCGAGAATTAGCATTTTTGAGCCATGGATTCCCTCAGGATTTTCCAGTGCGGTTTTCGATTTATGAGTAAAATATGCTCTGTGGTTAACACTGCTTGAAGAGAATTTCACATTTTGTTCATAAACATAAATTACACACAGTCATACCTCAAACTTGAATTCTGAAACGGTTGTTGTTGCTGGAAAACGTGCTTTGCTAACAAGTTGTTTTAAGGATGTTCCTACAAGGAACATGAACTCTTAACCTGTGCAATCACATGCTAGACAGTGTCCCTGGTAAATATCAATTTATTATTAAAAAAAATAAAAAATAAAATAAAAAACTTCCCACTAGACTTTATAATAAATAAATAAGCAAATCAGTAATCAGTACTGTTGCAGCATTTATCTTTATATTTATCTTAATATTTACACATATATTCATAGATTCATTTTTGTATATATTAACATCAGTTGACGTATTATGTGCAAATATGAGTTAACAATGACAGTATGGAACATTTTATGACAGTATAATGCCAAGTATAAACAATTTCAACTAAAAGAGTAAAAAAAAATAGTATAGTGTTACTATTACTCCTATTTTTTTCTAGTTTTCTAGTGTAAATATCTTTATAAATAACTTCAAACAACAACAAAAAATAATAAATATCTGCCAATAGGGCAAGAAAAACAATATTAATTTGAAGGGGAAACAATATTATTTTTCTTGCATCATTGTGTTTTAAGTTCAAAGTAGTTATAAGTTTGAAATATTTTGATGTAAATGTTTTGTTCATTGTTAGTTCATGACACCTAATTCATTTACTGTTAATTAATAGACTTTATATTGACTTAAAATGTAATTTAAAATGTTATAAAAGAAAAAACTTTATTTTACAAATGAAAAATAATACACAAATACAGCATGATACTTTCAGCATGACACAGCCAGAGATTCACAAAGGTCTTTGTTGTTTACCAAGGAAGTTTCCTATTGATTTCCCAATCATGCATAGCATAAAAAATAAGATAATATAACAAGACGCTAAGTAAGCCTGTCCTGCCAGACTGTTTTGCATGCATGCATGAGCACAAAAAGTTTCGTTGAGCACCAGCAAACGAAGGAAACTTTAAAAGATTAATTGTGTGCAGTTGCAGCTTGTTTCAGAACATGGTCAAATTAACTAAAAAGTTCTGTTGGTTGAAGCGTCTACTTGTATTTAGTTACAAATTGACTGGAAACAAGTGAAGTTGGTTAATCCTCTTGATTAGTCTCAGTCTGCTCTATTGTCTAGGAAATACTGTGGGGTATTCACCAAGAATGAACTGCACTGGCTGATAGCACTGTTTATTCACATGCTCTCTCTGTGTAGAGCCACTTAAGCACATTTAGCGCCTGTTTAAAAGGGATAGTTCACCACAAACTAAGATTCTGTCATCATGTACTCAACCTCGTGTCAGTTCAAACCTATTTCTTTCTTTTGTGGAACTCCCCTTTACCTTTTGATAACTAGTTGTCCAGCCTGTGGATAGTAGTGAGCCAGCTTACTTTAATTCCAGATACAGTACTCATGCTAGGAGGATATGGGCACACTGTAAAAAAGCATGGAGCTCAGTTTTCATGAGTCTGCCATATATCCACGAGTAACTATCCCCGAGGAAGACCAAAGCTCACAATTCTCCAAGACTAATCAAACATCCAAGGATGTTTCCCCTGAAGAAGGCCAGTTCATCCAAGGATTGTCAATTCACCATTAGGATAAACTGTGTTCAGAATTCCTCAGGCTATCTTAGCTGGTCTGGATATTCAATTCAGTTCAATTCCTGTTGCCTTTGAGCGAAACGGAATAAAAGCAAAACTCACTGTACAAAAGCAAAGAGCTCCAAATTCACTGGATGGTAGCAGAGTAGCTGACTCCTTTAGGAAGGTTAGATGTCAAAAACTATAAAGTTTTCAGTCCAAAGATACAATGGCTGACAAGCAGAAGTCTGAAATGGCGAGGTACGTTAATGATATAATGATATAATGGCAATGAAACTATCACTCTCAAGAGAGAAGTAATAGGTTAACTTCAAGAGGTGTTTTTGAATCATTTGCACAAGAAACCATTGAGAATTCAAAAGAGATATAAGTACTATGTATTTCTATTGTAGAGACAAGGGTGTCAACAAAGATGTTGCTCATACCATTTGTCCTTTCAGCCAGTCTATCCAGAATGGATATATCCATCCAGACTACATAAAAAATAATAAGACCATGTAGACCACTTGAATAAAAAGTTATGAAAAGCATGCACACAGTAACAGTTATTTAACAGTTTGGCAGATATGTATATATATATAAATATCTGCCAGTAGGGCATGAAAAATAATCTTGTTTTCCTTTTGAATTAAGATTATTTTTCTTACCCAATTGGCAGATATTTTTACTTGTTTTAAGCATAAACTAACAACATTTTTGATCATTTTTCCCAAAATCAAGACTTTAATATCTTATGTTATTTTCCTTCTCAAGTAAATATATCTCCAAGAATGTTTAAAGGAAAGGAAAGGAAAGGAAAAGGAAAAGGAAAAGGAAAGGATGTGACGTGTGGCCAAGTATGGTGACCCATACTTGGAATTTGTGCTCTGCATTTAACCAATCCAAGTGCACACACACAGCAGTGAGTAGTGAACACACACACAAACACATTGTGAAGACACACCCGGAGCAGTGGGCAGCCAATGCTGTGGCGCCCAGGGAGCAGTTGGGTGTTAGGTGCCTTGCTCAAGGGTCTCACCTCAGTCATGGTATTGAGGGTGGAAGAGAGTGCTGGACATTCACTCCCCCACCTACAATCCCTGCCATACCTGAGACTCGAACCCACAACCTTCGGGTTACAAGTCCGACTCTCTATTCATTAGGCCAGAGTAAGAATTTATTTTTTTGTTTGCAGTGTACATATTTAATTGTCCATATTTTAATTGAAAAAGTCTTATACAAATCTTATAAATGTTGATTTTTAGATGAAACTACAAAAGTAAGAAGAGCATAGCCATTCATTAAATGTGTTGAGATGAGATTTTGTCCCATTTTCTTAGAAATACAGGTTTTTCTTTCTTTCTTTCTTTCTTTCTAAATCTCTCTGACAGACTAGATTCAACAGTAGTCTTATCAGACGATCAAGAATGAGCAGGTTTTCACGACTTAAGCCAAGTAAAGTGAATCACTTGCTTCAGCTTGTGTGTGAGCTCGCATAATTTCTCCCCAGGACCATTTATAATCTGATAAGCAATAATGAAGGCTGGTAGAGTTATAACCCCGGAAGATAAACTTTAATCAAGCTCTGTTACCTTCGTTCTATTTGAGCATGCCCCAGCATATCCAACATTGTAAGCATCATGTTGAAAGTAAATAGCAAATGTGAAGGCATTTAAGATTGGCCATTTAAATGTGAAGGGCAGGCTAATATCATTACCACTGAGACTGTCTGCAGTGACCTCCAATCCGTCTGTGCTCTGTTTACTCGATTTATGGAAAGATTTCTAATTAAAAATGCAAAATCTAAAATCTCTTGATTGTTAGAGCTTGTAAAGATGTTTAACAATGATCAACATGGATATAAAGTGAAGAATCCTGGGACACCAACATCTCTGATATATTTATTATGCAGTTTTCCACATCATCTTAGAGCGAAAGAGAAACATTGACATTTAAAAAACAAAAAAATATATATGTTGTGCAATGAACCCATTGGTGAGAATTACATTATTAATTAACATAATGCAATTTCTGTTATTTACATTCAGTAAATGTTTTGTGCATCATTACTAATAGCATTATATGGACCAATTTAAGTCAGAGTGCAACTGACTGTTTGAATTATGCATTATTTCATCAATATAGTTTATTCTTAAAAAGTTGCTAATTAATCATATCTGCCTTTATGCTCCTGGATAACCTCAAACTGAATGAAAGTTCAGTATCTAAATTATTTCAGTGCATGATGAATGTCTGATGAAGGCTTTCAGGGGTGCAGGCTGATTATTAGCTCCAGGGTAAGATTAAAGGGAAACTGCAACCTAGCTGACAGTCTGGTTATCTCTATTCGACTAAATGAAAATCATGGCCTGAATCCATCCAAGGAGATTAGGAAAATGTGACTGCATTACTGATGTCATTTTGAATTTCTGCTGGTTTTCGAGTCACTTGTTTGACCCATGCCAACGGCTTAGGTGGGCAATATTTGCAACTGGAGCACAACTTTCAGAGATGTGACATTACAGAGGAAAATTAAATAATACCAAGAGAAAATAACCAGAATAGGTGTGCTTTGATATATTTTAATCCACAGTATCTATGTTTGAATTAGCATAGATAGATAGATATGCCTTTTGTAGTTAAAAAAGCTCATCTTTTCTCATTCTAAATATCCAGGTTGTTTATTTGAAATGTCAGCTATTCAATAGTATGTTCAGTCCTCAAACTCAGTGACTCTTTCTGCACATTACATCGACAGTATGTGGCAACAAGTGACTGCCTTCCTTAGTGAGTCATTAAATCATTCATTCAAATGCTGCATTCAAAAATGAAAATGTATTCAGGAACAAAACAAGTGGGTCTTTGTAAGTGAGTCATTAAATCATTCATTCAAACCAATTCTTTCAAAAACACAAATTTATTCTGGAACAAGTGAGTCATTGAATAATTCTCTCAGCTGATTCATTTAAAAATGTTGAATCTTTTAGGAAAGCCACTGCTGTTTTATGACTTCTACACACTGCATGATATCCAGCTGTCCTAAACGAAATATTGGCATCGTGAAACAATCGTGGTGATTTCTGTGATCGTGGCTCCTAAACGGTGGTCCTATGTCGTACACTGAGAGAGGTTCAAAGACGGTGAAAAACTTGCAACCAAAGACAGACTGCGATCATTTTCTGCCAGTGTCAGAAATTCAGCATGATGATCGCACTGTTTGCTGCTACGACCAGTGTTTACTGACCAGCCAATAAAAATGCAACATGAAATGGCGTGTTGATCGATGTGAAATGCCGCTAAAACTTAAAACTGCTTACCTCAAACTCTTTTAACTTCCTTTTTCATAGATCCTCTTTTTTTCAGCAAACATAAAAAGTACAACTGCCAAACTATGCTTCGTCATGCTCTTTTTGTTTAATACTAGCGCATGCTGATGACGTTTTATTCTTCGACAGTTACTTGCGTCGTAGCCTACGAGTCATTAGGTGTCATCATCGTACAAGCTGCATACATGTCGTACACAAGTTTATTAGATCCATGTCGCACAGTGTGATTTGTAATGATCTTATAGGATTGCTAAAATCGTGCCATTATGTTCGGACTCAAATATGGAACAAATTCTGACTTTGTTCTGAACTATTAGCTCTTAAGTAGTTCAAGCAGCAATCATGTTGTTGTTGTTGTTGTTTCTTTATCATGACTAGTGTGATTACTGCAAGTTCACTGATACTCAGCTCTTGCTTGTGTAGTACTGCTTAATTGCCATACTTATAAACTTTGTTTTAATCTGCAAAGCATGGATTAAGACAATAATATATCAGCAATTTCATTTTCCAAGGTAAATTAAATGGTGATCATCACACGTTTATCTATACATCGCCTACCTAAAGGTATGTTCATTTAATGCAGTGATCAAAGACTTCAGGATGTGTGCAACTGCCAACAAAGGAGCCAGTTATTACCCTGCTTGCTGCCATGGTGCAAAGACATTGCCTTAAATAGTCTAATTAACTTAACTGGCCACATAATTGTAGTGCTTGCTCAAGCATGCTTTTTTACAGAACAATGCACATCTAATGACAGACCAATGCCAATTGTGAGTAGTTAAACCCTCTTAGGGCTCAGATAGTCATTAACATGAAAACGTGTAACCCACTAGAGTGAGACACAGTAAGTCGGGAAATAAATAAATAAAAATATCTTGTACAGTGATAAGATAAACAAATCCTTTGTCTAAATGGGTCAAAGGCACTGTGTGTCTAGCAGCCAATAAATCACAACTTGTTTCCAATCCCAGTTGTCCAAGAAACACTGTGTGGCTGTGTGCTTAACTCATCTTGTTTTTCATGATGTATGGCGGAGCGCTTCGCCCGCACACTAGAGAGAGGCCTCTGCTCTTTTTTCCCCTTCTCAAGAGTTCCAATGAATGTAGTGACGACCTCCACCTTGCTGCACGTGCTTATCACACATCCGCTTTAGCTGGGATTCTGAGTTTCGTTGGAAGCAATCAATCCTGGTTTAACATCACTGTTAAATTGTGGCTTCATGTAAAGTCGAAATTGATTGTGGTTGATTCTGGCAGTAGGTAAAAGAGTTTGAGGGACAGCACTGACTGAGTAACAGTATCGACTGTGTTATGAAGGAAAGTGGACAAGGTCTGGATGAAATGAACATGGAAGAAGATATACTGTATTTTAGTGTGTCCTTCAGATGTGCTTTTTTTTATGAGTTATAAAACTTTTATGTCCTACACATGTGTTTCAGACATTCTTCTTTTTGAAAATTGACAGCTTATAGCATATCTTTTGGTGGAGACTGGCATTAAGACTGGTGCAATCACACATACGGTGTTTTATAGCAAAAAGTACACCGTGTCGTTTCGTTTAAAAAAGTAGGTTTAATGAAAAAAGTAAAGTTTTATGAAAACCGGTTGGGTAAGTTCAAGGCTGGTTCAAGTCAGGGTTGCGCACCATTCAGAAATGAATTGAGAATCCCTTTTAAATTCTGATTCATTTCCTGAATTGGGCTTGATGTAGCAAACAGGATGCAGAATTGCAATTCAAATTTAAATGTAAGGAAGTACAGTTCGAATTAATTGAAATTCTTGTTTGAATGTGTTAAGAAAAACAAGTGTTTGAATGTTGAGTTGACAAAGATTTGGGACAGGCAGACTATGCAGAATTTTTTATTCCCAAACTATGCAGCATTTAGGAATGTATTTCAAATTTTTCCTATATAATTCATTGCTTCACCTATCGGCCTTTATTTATTGATTTGTTATTTGGGCTTTATTGATATTATATTTTAATCCACAACATCTATATTTTAATTAGCATAGATAGATAGATAGATACTGAGCTTCGCACACAAACTTTTTTTTTTATATATATATATATTTCTGTCCAGTGTAAGGTGAGCACTTTCAGATATTCCACTGTGACACTCAAAAAGCTGACAGTTTGAAGCAACCTGTCAGCTTTGCAATACTGACATCTCTAATAACAAAATTTGGTCCAATGTGGCACCTAATTTGCTGGCTCATTCACCTCCCATGATAGCAGGTGTCAGCAAAATGATGTTGACAAAAATATGATGTGCTGTATCATAGCTTATGTATTGATTCAATTTGCTGGACAAGGCATGAAAAACAAACATTAGGAGGTTTCTGCAGTAAGATAGATTGAACTAAAAGTTGGATCCAAACTATTTAATTACATTGACCTATTTTGGCAGATATTACGTTGCTGTAAAAATGTAGCATTAGATTGGGGTACCAAATAACATAGGCTATTTGTATCCCAATTTATTTTTCATGTGTATTAAAAAAGGCAATTTTAGGATTTTATTCTCATTCTGTAAATTAGCAGCTTGCATAAACCAGGTTTAGCCTGTGCATATTTCTCTTCTGATTTAGACAAGATTACTTTTTGACTGGAGGAAGCAATATTATGTACAGAGGACTTGTATTTTAGCTGAAAGCAATAGTTTGGTTAAAAACATCTTAATGATGGACTTGCTTCCCAAGATGTTATTTGATGGACTGGACTGGAGTGGTGTGGATTACTTGTGGGTTATTGTGATGTTTTTATCAGCTGTTTGGTCTCTCATTCTGACGGCACCCATTCACTGCAGAGGATCCACTGGTGAGCAAGAGATGTAATGATAAATGTCTCAACCCATTTACATCTTGGATTGTCTAAAGGTGAGTAAATTTTCAGCAAATGTTCACTTTTGGGTGAACTATTCCTTTAATTAATGCATGTAAATTATTAATGACTGGGTTTTATTGACAGAACTTTTTAATCTACTGTATCTTCATCGTTTAATCAGATTTTCCTCCTGGAAAAAAAACACAATGCACATTTGCACAAACTTGAGAGTGTTCGTTTGTGCCCTGCTCTCTCCTATATTGTGTGAAATACTGAAATCATGTTAAAAATTCCACCAACTATTTGTCTCCTCAGCTGAGCTGGTATAAGCTGCATCTGTAGCTTTGCTCTGGTGGAACGTGTATGCTCCAAAGAATAAGATTAAATTTCAAAACCTGTACAACAGAGAATATATTTTTTGGAGTTGACTTGGAAATGTTTCACTGTTAAACCACTGAAACTTTTGATAGTTAACACCTGATCTTTCTGATCGCTCACGTTGTGAAGAATGTCGCTTTGCTTTATATAAAATGCTTAAGTAACGAGTATACATTATCTAAAGCTATCCTCAGACTTCTCCTGTAACAATAGTGAAACATGAAGGTTATTTGAAACACGCTTCGTTTGATCAATCCTGGTTGGTATGTTTCAGCATGGAAGAATAAAGAAATCTCCATTTTATGTTAATATTATGGGGGAAAAAATGCTGATGTATCTGCAAAGGCAACTTTGCAATTCCCGTAACTGTGGGGGTCTGAAATAATGGCTTTGTGCCTGTTCTGAACTTCATCTGCAGACTGTTAGATCGACAGATCGAAGAAATGCCATTGGATGGCTCATACTTATTATGCTCAAATGGGTTTAGGATTGAGACCCTGGCTGTTTTCTCAATTTGCAGCCTTAAGGCACCGATTTAAGCAGATAAAAAGCTAAATATGGAAGTATAAAAGCACCCTCCAATCCGTCATTCATATGACCTTGGCTTTTTGAGGACCCAGACAAAATGAAACTACCACAGACCTTCAGGACTAATGTGCAGGTAATATCCAGTAATGTGTTTAAGACTTCAAGATGCGTGCACACGCAACATTAGGTGACCTAACTGACTTGTTTAATAATGAAGTCATTAACGTGAAGAATTTAAGAAGTATTTATTCAGTCCTCTCTTGACGGCTGATGTAACCTTTTGAAAGTTCTAGAGAAAACATAAAGCATGCTTTCGAGCAGGTTCTTGGTCAGAATGTGCAAAAATATAAAACTGATTCATATGAAACTCCGGAAGAGCTTATGCTTAATGATTCGGTGCGACTGGAACCAATGTTTTATTTGTGTATATAGAGCTGAAATGCAAATGTCATGCTCTTTGAAGTTTGTTAAAACATTTAGAATGAAAACAGAGCTTTCTTCTTAATACACAGCATACATATTTTACATTTTTCTATTTGCTTTGTCAGCTCAAGGATGTTTCTCCCAGAATAAGCCTCTTTTATAGCACACGCTTTTTTCCATTCTAATTTTTTTTTAGACTAAAGGAGATGCCGCGCGTCCTTGTGGCTCATGGTGTCTTAAGCATTTGATATGTGTGACTAGGAAAGCATGGCTGATCCTTTGTTACTGAGGCAATTCAAAGCATACACACGGTCTTTGGGGGAAAGGGCAAGACATGGAAAAAAAGAAAGAGAAAAAGTCTGAGAGATAAGAGACTGAGAGGCTGACGCTGAAATCTGAAGGGCAGGCAGAACTGAGAGAAAGCCTGTCAAAAATGAATGCTGCTACCACGAGGTGCCTGTTATAATGCAACGCAAGTGAGACATGTGGCGGGACATGCCTTAATTTAGCCATACCGGTTCAGGTGATTGACAGCTTAATTTGGTCTTATCCTGAGGGGTTTTAACCTTCCATTCCACTCTATTAGTATACAATTAGTCTTTAGGATTTATTTATTTTTCTATATTTGAAGCATATTGCTACAAACTCTGATAATTGAATAACTAATCACAGCCTTGTACTATTTGGGTCACACTTTCTTTTTGATCACTACTGGTTCTTTTATTGCGTTATTGTTTTTCTGCTATTTTGTGTTTTTGCTCCAGGGCTAGCTGTCACTTTTTTATTGGGAGGTAGATTTATTTTTGAATGTCAGTTTCTGTTATAGGCGCATACATAGCTACTAAACATTTACACTTTTATTGTTGAGGAAAATAAAATGGGGGGAAAAACTATTCATTAAACAAATATTGACCTTTCTTGACAACGTGCAATAACAGCTGCTTGCATGGCATATATGGGATAGGTTGTCACAATGGAACTTGCCTTTAAACAGCCTATTAAAGTTTCAACAACTTTAAACAAATGTGACCCTGGACCACAAAACCAGTCATAAGGGTCAATTTTCCAAAATTGAGATTTACACATCATCTGAAAACTGAATAAATAAGCTTTCCATTGATGTATGGTTTGTTAGGATAGGACCATATTTGGCGGAGGTACAACTATTTGAAAATCTGGAATCTGAGGGTGCAAAAAAATCAAAATATTGAGAAAATCGCCTTTAAAGTTGTCCAAATGAAGTTCTTAGCAACACATATTACTAGTCAAAATGAAGTTTTGATATATTTACGGTAAGAAATTTACAAAATATCTTCATGGAACATGATCTTTAATTAATGTTCTAATGATTTTTGACATAAAAGAAAAATCAATCATTTTGACCCAAACAATGTATTTTTGGCTATTGCTACAAATATACCCCAGCGACTTAAGACTGGTTTTGTGGTCCAGGGTCAC
>JAFVLL020031560.1:0-16913 GCA_021397915.2 Tor tambroides
AAGAGGACACAACTAGAAATCAGTGGTTAAGTTGTATTTACAACACTGTTCCAGAACAGTTCAACACAAATATTGGAGTGTGTGCAGCGCATTTTCCTGAACCTGGAAGAGTAGCCTACAGTGCTGGCTCGCACAAAGGCTGTTTCTATAAAGTGGGGCAATTCCAACTTTACAAGGACAGTCTGGCGCTTCTGACTCACAGCCTGTAAGTATGTTTCTGCTACTGACGATTCAAACGTGAGTTTTGAGCAGTGCAGAGTAGTGCTTGTTGTTTGTCGTTTCTCCGATCACAAATGCAGACATGCGATGCAATGCGACGCGTAAAAAGACAGTATAAGTCATAATCAGTAATTATGTCCCCACTGGATGCAACAAATCCCTTGTTTGTAATGGGTTTTATTGTTTTTGTGTCGTCGCGCCGTGAAACGCCATCACAATACGGTGAGGGGTGTAACATTTCCGTCTCACGCTTGAGGTATTCGGGCCAATCACAACGCTCTGGATAGCTGGCCAATCAGAGCACACCTTTCTTCTCAGAACGATGAGCTTTGTAAAAATCAGCACGTTTCAGAAAGGCGGGGCTTAGAGGAGCAACAATAATGTACAGTATGTGGAAAACAATGTGTTTTTTGAACCTTAAACTGTATAAACACATTGGATTACACCAAATACACAAGATAATATTCTTTTTAGCAACGTCAGATGACCCCTTTAAAAGGAAGAGTAGTGGTTAATAGGCTATTCTTCATTGGCCTGTTTAGACAAGCCCTTTATAAAACAAACAAAGTACAACAATACATGAGAATTACAACATATTTTTACTTCACATTTGCGTTATAGCATTAACTGAATGTTTGAAATAACTTAATTCTGTGAACTGATGAGGCTTCTTATTATGAGGCAGAAATTATTTTATAGTATTCTATACAGTGATTCAGGCTACTTCGATTAGCATTGCATTAAAATATACATTATCCTTATGAAAAATACCTGAGATGGCTTGAAACAGACAGATAAACCATACACTGATAAATTCTGTTTACACTAAAATAGCATTTTCTTTAGCAACAAGCATGTAATTAGTTAATAGGCGGCAGATATTTATACTTCAGTACTGTTGTACATTATAAAACAGTATCCAATAACATACTGAGTGTAAATTATCATACATATCAATTTTATAACGTGCCTCATTTCTTCATCAGCGGCTCATTCAGAAGACTTCACATGCTGAAACATTCAGAGATTTCAAAGACGCACAGGTCAGGAGTTTCTTCCAGCTTGTCTTATTTAAGCAGTTCTCTAATTCAAAGAACGGATGGAAAAAAGCCTCCATGACAGAGTTGATTACATCTGACCGGCTCCTGGTAGCAGAAGCAGGACTCAGGCTCCCCTCAGAGGGAAGACGACCTTTGACCCGCACTGAAGAGCGTCCAGATCCGTGATTACAGAGCATCTGTGCAACTCGATACGCACCATTGTTTCCTAACATCTCTACTTCCATTTGGACGTAACGCACCTGAATATCATAACCGAGAAATCACGCAATATGCTGCAAGAAAATCATGTTCTTCCACAGCATTTTTATCTTATTTTCCAGCACAAATATTTAAACATTCCTTAATCAAGATACATCTATTGGATAAGCAACATTACATAAGATAATAAGTCTTATTAAGTTAAATTTTCTTGAAAAAATATCAAAATTAAGTGAGCTTTTGCTTAAAACAAGAAACAATATCTGCCAAACCTTTGATTTAGGTTTAATTGTTTTGACGCCATTTGTCTGGTTTTCAGCAAATCTCACTTAATCTTGATATAACACAAGAAAAACAACAAGTGATAGTGATAAATCAAATCAAGAACAAGTGATAAATCTTGTTTTTAAGAATGTTTAGATAGTTTTACTGGAAAACAAGACAAAATGTCAGTTTAAAAATCATTTTTTGCAGTGTACATTAGATATTCTATATTTTTAAAGCATTTACATGGTCTTTCTTCTGTGGAAGACAAATATGTTTAGTAGAAAGTTCGAGTAGCTTTTTTTCTTTTGTATAAAAGTAAATTTAAAAATGATGTGACGTCATTGATGCCAAACACATTTTTTTGCAGGTCACATGATTGATAATGATGTTGAAATTCTGAATATGAAACAGCAACAGAAATTTAAGAATTACTGCTGAGGGGAAGATTATCAGTGAATCATGTCTTAAATCAAGATTACTTTCCTTGAGAAGCAACATAACTTAAGATGATGTATTGTTTTCTGAAAAACATATCAAAATAAAATGTTAACCCCAGGTCAATAGGCTAAAAAAAATGAACAGATATTACAATACTTCCCCAGTTGACTGATTAAATTCAGAATTGCAAACATTTTTTGTAATACAATTTTCTGAAATATTGTATTTAAATATGCAAATGATGTACTGATAATGATAATTGCACTGATTTGCATAAATTTCCAGAAGATAAATCTGAACATTGGATGAAGCCAGGTTCAAAATTCTTGTTCGAGTTTGTAGAAATATTAGAGTTAAAGGTTTTTCCAGAGGGGATTTTGGATTTCTCTTTTTATCACTCCATAAATCAGAAAATACTGTCAACAGACAGAAAACAAACACATTTTCACCATGTTTTTAGCTATAAAATGTTCTTCAGGCAAATTATATATAAATGAACCTCTCAGTAAAAATCTTCAGAATATACACTACCAGTCAAAAGTTTTTGAACAGTAAGATTTTTAATGTTTTTTTTAAAGAATTCTCCTCTGCGCATCAAGCCTGCATTTATTTGATCCAAAGCACAGCAAAAACAGTGAAATATTCTTACTATTTCTTACTCCTTTTTAATATATTCCTGTGATTTAAAAGCTGCATTTTTAGCATCATTATTCCAGTCACATGATCCTTCAGAAATCATTCTAATATTCTGATTTGCTGCTCAAGAAACATTTATTATTATTATTATTATTATTGTTGAAAACAGCTGAGTAGAATTTTTTCAGGTTTCTTTGATGAATAGAAAGTTCAGAAGAACAGCATTTAGAAGAACAACAGCTTTTGACTGGTAGTGTAGATATGAATAAAACTTAAGTTTGGTGTATGTACGTAAGTGCTGCTGAATTGGAGAAAAAAACCCTTTAAAGATATGAATTAATTGAAATCTACAAATATATAAATGTGTAACGCCACACCAGCAGTGGGAGCTCTTGCCCAAGTACTGACTGTTACCGCTCCCTCTGCTTCCTCTATGGTGACTTCCTGTTTGGCAGCCATATAAAGAGGGCCATGCCAAACAAGCCTTTGCGAAGTCTTGTTCCACTGTTATTGGACACTACTGAGCGTTTTCCTTGTCTTGTTTTTGCCTTGCCTGTGTTTTGGACTCTGGACTGTTCTCTTGTTTTACGATTGTTTGCCGCCTGCGTTTCTGTTTACTCTTTTGCCTTGCCCTGGATATTGTTGTTTGCTGGTGTTCGACCCTGCCTGCCTTGATCACAATCTGTAAAATAAAGCTTGCAACTGGATCTTATCCCTGTTGTCATGCTCCAGTCCTTTTTACAAAATGCAATAAAACAAACAATTAAATGTGTATTTAGCATGTTTTCTTTCCACTAGTTTAAAACAAGGCTTGAAATGCCAAATAGCCTCAAAATCCAAAAATTGGCCGATGCATGAAAAACAGTGTTTTGCCTTAAAGGGGTTATCGGATGCCCATTTTGCACAAGTTGATATGATTTTTTAGGGTCTTAATGAAAAGTCTATAACATACTTTGGTTAAAATTTCTCAATGGTAGTGTAAAAAACACCTTCTTTACTCTGTCAAAATCAGCTCTGTTTTCAGCACGCTGTTTTTTTAGTCCATGTTGCTTTAAATGCTAATGAGCTCTGCTGACTCCGCCCCTCTCTTCCATGGAGTGAGGAACAGACCATAGATATGTGTAGATTCCCTATTCGACTGCTCCAGATACGTTGATGCATCAGCCATCTCGCATTCACTGTAATAATCAATGAATATTCAAAGATATACAAGGGTATAACTTGCTGTTGTAGACGCACACAGTCAATGCGCTCAAAGATTCGCAGACCGTTACAAAAATGGCGGATGTCTTACGTATCGCGCCCCATAGAAACAGTCGATAATGAGGCATCGAGATATATATATCTATGGAGCATACTAAACTTCAGCCGCGAAACTGGCTAACTAGCACATTATTAGGAAAGGCGATCTGCAAAGATTCATAAAACCCCTTATACTCACTTCTTCTGTAGATGAAGCTGGATCACGAATGATTTGGGCGAACAATGAACATTTATGTAGATCGGGGATTGGCGAATTCCCTTCAAAGTGAAAGTAACATTAATCCTCTGCATCTTCAGCGGCTCAGATGTCAGGAGTAAATGACGACTGCTATATTCATTATTACATCCATCTACAAAACACCTCAATCACTTAATCGGAGACATCTTGTCTTCCCTGCACCGGAGTTGGTCGGACTGTTTACAGCTCACTCAGGGGGCGGGTCTAAGGTAACACGGCTTGTCAATCAACTATCGTGGGAGGGGCCTGCACAGAACTATGTCACTCTGACAAGAATCTCAGAACAGCCTGATTTGAGAAAGAGGATTTTTAAAAAAACACTGGGTGGATTTTTATCATTATAGGATGGATGTGTACACACACTTCCAACACACATTTATGTTCAAACAACTTGTAAAGTGAATTTTGCATCCAATGACCCCTTTAAAACAAGTAAAAAAAATCTCAGAATAACCGAAAAAATAAACTTAATTCAAAAGGAATACAAGTTGATTTTTCTGAACTCACTGGAAAAAATTTTTTTCTTGTTTTAAGCAAAAAATCATTTTATTTTGATAATTTTCCAGTAAACAAGACTTAATATCTTGTGTCATTTTGCATTTCAAGTAAATGCATCTTAATTCTAGGATCTTTAAATATTTGTACTGGAAAACAAGACAACAATCCTGAGGAAGAACATCATTTTTGCAGTGTGTCTGTTTCTCACACAAAGCATCATATGACTTCAGAAGACTTAAAAACAGTGCATTATGATACTTTATGATGTTTTTCACGATTTTTGGAGCCTGACCCCTCACTTTTATTGTATGGACAGCAGAAACATGGATATTCTGCTTTTTTTATTGCACCAAAAGACCGAAAATAATATTGAAACAACATGAAGGTAAATAAATCATGAATAATTTTGAAACTTTTCTTTAAATATGACCCTTAACAACATTCTTGCTGAAGTAACACAGCATTTGTTTATTTTCCCTTTAAAAGCATAGTTTAAGGCAGATGACCTCTAATAAGCGTGAAAAGTTTATATATCTGCAGTATTTCCAAATAAATACGGGAGGATGTTTTTCCTCGGCAGTAGAGATTCAGATAATGGCGTCTCAGGGGACGCTCTTCAAACACACGCAGGCCTTCTTGACCTCTGACCTTTGCCCTGGAGGGTTCATCAAATCTAAGCTGTTTTGATTTGCCACAAATGACCCCAAAGAGCCAAAGTCACCATCTACAAGAGCCTTTCTAGGAATTTCTAGGGTGACAGAGTAAAAAAACACGTCACACAGAAAGAACAAAGTGCTAATTAAAGCAATAAGCCACTCGAGGCTGTGATTTAACCACATGTTACGGGTGTGAAACAATCTTAACCGCGGTAAAATCACTGTAACCAAAGGCCTAAAGTTACATAATGCTTTTTAAAACAGTAAAAAAAGTTGTAGAACACCAACGTTCAATACATTACATTTAGGTTATGGAAGCTTGTTTCGGTCACAGAATAAAAAAATATAAAAAGTTAATTGTGACTTTTTCATCTCACAATTCAAACTTTTTTTTTTTTTTTTCATCACAACTGCAAGTTTATATCTCGTAATTTTGTTTTTTCTCAGAAATCTGAGTTTACTTCTCACAATTATTTTCACAATAATTTTTTTTTCAGCCACAGAATAAAACAAAAGGTAATTGTGACCTTTTAACTCACAATTCTGACTTTTCTTGTAATTGTGAGTTTATATCTCACAATTCAGACATTTTTTCTCACAATTTTTTTGATTCTGACACATTTACATCTCACAATTTTGTCTTTTTTCCCTTTCTCAGAAGTCCAAGTTTAAATCTTGAAATAGTTTTTTGTTGTTGATGTTGTTGTTGTTTCTGCCACAGAATAAAAAAGTAACTGCAACTTTTTATCTCACAATTCTGACTTTTCTTCTTGGAATTGAGAGTTTATTTTGCAGTTCTTATCAAAATTCTGAAATTGCGAGAAAAAATGTGATATAAATGAAGTTATATAAACTCAGAATTGTGAGGAAAAAAGTGAGAATTGAGAATGAGAATACCTTTTTATTTATTTATTTATTTATTATTACTTGGCAGAAATAAGCCAGATACTTACTTAAAATTGCAAGACATAAACAGAATTGTGAAATAAATTGTTGCAGTTACCCTTTTTATTGTAAAACAAACAAACAAACAAACAAACAAAAAAACAAGAACAATTGCCTGATGTAAATTCAGAAATCTGACAAAAAGTCAGAATTGCGAGATGTAAACATAATTCTGAGAAAAAAGTGAGAATTGTGAGATAAATTAAACTAAATTACTTTACATTTTTTTAATTCTATGGCAGAAACAAGCTTCCATATTTAGTTATTTAAATAATAATCAATAAAAACTGCAATTCTGAGGGAGAAAAAAAGTTAGAATTGCCAGATATTTAGTCACAATTGCAAGGTATAAACTCAAATTTCTGAGAAGACAAGTTATAATTGTGAGGAAAAGAAGTTGCAGTTACCTTTTTTATTGTTTTGTTATGTGGAAGAAAAAAAAAGGTTTACAAGATCGAGATGTAAAAAGTCAGAATTGTGAGATTAAATACCTTATTTTTTACTCCGTGGCAGAAATAAGCTTCCATATTTAGTAATATTAATAATAATAAAAAGAAAGAAAATTTCTGGACACTGGATATCTGACAGCTATAGGTCACTACACTAAACCATCACACAATATGATGAAATATGTCAGTTAGCAGATTAAAAAATAAAATAAAAAAAATGAACGGCTTTAAATGCATTTATGAAATATCTGTGGTTTTTCTGCTGCGAGTCCTGGTTAATCTCTGAGCGACTCTTACTGTCAGTGACTGTGATTTGTTTCACAAATCCTTCACGCTTTGACTAACAGCTCAGTGGAGTCTGTCTCCAGCTTTTGTGTTGCCAGGAAGGTATTTTTCACGAGTAAATAATTATGGATCGTTCCCTACTATTTCATAACTTGATGGGGACACATCAGGGAGAAATGGCAGTGACGGATGTGCGGTGTTTCTGCTCGTGGATGAATATCTGCGCTACAGCGATGACATTATGACTGATGCTGCTAAAGTCATTAGGAGAATTTCATCCTTTACTCAGCGAGCGTATATCTTTCGTAGTTCTCAAACAATACTTAAGAGAATATGGCCTTTCTGGCCGGCCTGGCTGAGGCCTTAAACACACACACACACACCCAGCACTGAGAGAAACTCTGTCATTAGTCAGTGTGTGTGTGTGTGTGTGTGTGTGTGTGGCTTTACTCAAACACCTGCAGTCCCACTGCAGCCTGAGATGAATGCACAACATATCGCCTCCAAAATGAACAGGAAAATCTGAGTAATTAATGTTGGGATGATAATTCTTTTCATTTGTTTTCATAGAGTCAGTTGATGATATTCTCATTTATTTTCACACTGCTGATTCACCTGTTTGTTTTAAGGTAAGACACTACAGGCAAAATATATATATATATATTTTTCTTTCTATTTTTTCTCTCCATGCAGTGGCCAATTTTGGACTATTTGGCTTTTTGTAACATGTTGTTTCAGACTAGCAGAAAGACAATATCTGAAATACATTGTGTTTATTTTATTGCACTTTATCGTTTGTGGATTTTAATTACAGTACGTAACTGAAATATATTTAAAGGCTGTTTTCTCAAAATGAGTTTTTTCTCCACTTTGGTAAAACTCACACACACCAAACTTTACAGTTTTATTCCTATCTATATTCTGAAGGTTTTTACTGAGGGGTTTGTTCATATATCATTCACCTGGTTTTATACAACATTTTATTCCTAAAAAATATGGTGAAATTGTATTTTTTCTGGCTTTTGACAGTATTTTCTGGTTTATGGTGTGATATTTTGCTTCCATAATTTGTCTTCTTTCAGACTAGTGGAAAGAAAACATCCAAATCTATTTTTCTAGTGAAAAAAATCCAGTGCATTTTTATTGCACTTTATCTATTTGCGTCTGTAGATTTCAATTGCAATCCATATCTTTAAAGGTCGTTTTCTCATAATTAGACTTTTTTTCTCTACTTCAGCAGCACTTACATATACCAGGATTTACAGTTTTGTTCTTGTCCACGTTCTGAAGATTTTCACTGAAGGGTTTATTCATATTTCATTCGCCTGGTTTTATTATTGAACTTTATTTGCGTCTGTAGATTTCAATTACAGTACACATCTTTAAAGGCTGTTTTCTCAAAATAAAGTTTGTTTGTCCACTACAGCAAATACACCAGGTTTTACAGTTATATTCTTCTCTGTATTCTGAAGGTTTTTACTGAGGGTTTTGTTCATATTTCATTCATACTGATTTATATAAGATTTTACTCTTAAAAACACAGTGAAAATGTGTTTATTTCTGGCTGTTGACAATATTTTCTGATTTATGGAGTGATAAAAAGAGAAATCCAAAATCCTCTCTGTAAAAACCTTTAACTCTAATATGTCAACAAAATCAAACAAGAATTTTGAACCTGACTTTATCCAATGTTCAGATTTATCTTCTGAAAATGTACGCAAATGTGTTGGGTGATGCATAATTTGCATATTTAAATAGAAATAAGACTGTCAACTGGGAAAGTATGATGACATCTATTACATATTTTTACCCTATTCACTTGTAGTGTCTTGGTGTTGATTGGTGTTGGTGTATCTACCTACACATGGGTGCTTGAGCTCAAAAACACAGTGGGTTTCTTGCATGGCACATGTGTTCTCTGTTCTTCATTACATGTAGACAAAACATCCTAGTGGCTTCGCAGAATCTGTCTTTCATGTGCATTAGTCGAGTTTCACTCTGCAGAGTCTAACCAGAAACACCCTGGAGCCCTGAGCAAGGTCACGGGGTCTCCTGCCAGCCTGCAATATCTAATAAAAGAAAAAAGGGACAAAATGGAAAAAGGTAGGATTTGGCAACACACTTCTACACATAAAGGGTGTCTTCACAACGATGCCACAGAAGAGCCACATTTTTGGTTTCCAAAAGAACTTTTCAGTGAACAGTTAAAAAAACAAACAAAAAAATAATATTTTTAATTAGTGTGAAGAACATTTTAATAGTCAGAAGAAACTTTTTTTCCAATATAAGGAGCATTTTGTCCAATGGAAAATTTTGATGGATGATAAGATAATCGTTCCACCTTAAGAATGTCAACAGGTGATCAATTACTGTTCGACTTTGAAGAAGTGACAATATAAAACTTTAAGTTGGTTTAGATAGTTTAAAATGATTAAAAAGGGATGCAGATGTACTGGAATGATTGGATCATAAACAAAACAAGACACAAATCTAAACACTAAATTCAAAACACAAAATATTTAAATATTCACAGATAAATAAAACTGAACAAAACATGTGACAAAACCACCAAATAAAGATCCCAAAAGGGTGTTTTTTTTTTCACAATGATACCATAAAAAAACATTTTTGGTTCTTCAAATCACACTTCAATGAACAGTTCTTAAAAGAACCATTTTTTTCTTAATGCGAAGAACATTCTACACTACAGAATATGACATCAATAAGGAAAAAAATTATTTGATGTTTTTCCTACTTAAAATTGGACACTATAACAATATCAATAAACATTTTCATTAGTTTTTATTTTTTAAAAGTTTGTTGCCTCAAGACAACATTGTACCACAATGTAAAAATTTAAACATTTGACATTTTCATGCAGAAAAAATAAATATATTTATTGAAAACATCAATTTCTTTAACCAAACACTTGAACAAACATATTTATCTAGTTTTTAATGTATTGCACATCTCATATTTAATAAAAAGTAACATTTCATATCCAGCTGTTGCTTTTCTAAACTTTCATATCTGCTGTCATACCAAAACATTATAATCAGTGTTGTTTCAAAGTAAAAAATGAAAAATCATCAAACCTTATACTAATATGCACTTTATCCTTACATGCATGCAAAATCTCTTCACTAATGACACCTCATTGCTTGTGAAAGCTGAGGAAACAATTAAACTCTACAGAAAAATCATAATATGTGCAGATATAATATGAGAATTACTATTCTTGCAAATGCATTACAAAATCATGCAAAAATTCTAATACATTTAGATAATTCGAATCCTTTTCCTTACAAATATCATATACTTGTATTCTAACCTAGTATGCCCGCATGCCCTTATGCGATTCCATTATGGTACAATGTTGCCTTGAGGCAACATGCAGTTTTTTTGTCATTTCCTATGATACATTTGATGAAATATTATGTAAAGTTTTTTAAAATACTTCTTTACTTTCCAATGACGGTGACTAAGATTTTTTTGTAGGCAATTATATGTATGGAAATTGATGAAAAATGCACTTTTCATTGGACAAAATATGGAGTCATATGACATGTGCACATGTCCTGAAAGTGGAAACAAAATAGACCCCTGTGGCTCATGTGACCACTTTTTTGTATGTTCATTTATTAGTACTTGACGTCTACTTCCCTGAGACAGCATTGATCAATTAAATGAGTGTCTCATTTTATTAAAAAAAATAAATAAATATATGTTGTGTTGCCTGGAGGCAACACGGTACCATAGAGGGTTAATAGTCAGAAGAACTATTTTTCCACTATAAAGAAAGAATGTTTAGTGCAATGGAAAGATTCCATGGATGTAAAATTAAATTATTTTTAAGATTGTAAGAACATCAACAGTTGTTTACTGATTGATTTTTAAAAAGTGCCCATGTACACATTTAAAAGGTTAAAGTTGATTTAGATGGTTTAAAATGATTAAAACGGGATATTGTAGAATCCAGAAGTATTGGAATGATGGGATCAAAAACACAAACAAGCCAACGTAAAAATTCAAATGATGAATATTGTGGGATGCAGAAGTATTGGAATGACAGAATCAAAAACGAAACATGAAAATACAAACAAAACAAAACAAAACAAAAACAGTACAAATTCAAAACAAAATAAGTACTCAAAATAGGAAATAAATCAGAACAAAACATCAAAATGCAAAACACTACAAATGTAAATAAAGCAAACAAAAACCAAACTAAAACAAAACAAAATGTAATACTCTTTATGTAAGCAAGACTTAAGCAGCACAGCAAAGAATGTAAATCACATGCGTCGAGATGAAAAGCACGCAGTGAAGGTCGCGTGAGAGCTGCAGCGAACAGAAAAGAGCAGCTGAGTACTGCGTTAATCTCCAGAACCGGTTCAGAGGAGAAAACGAGACACGTGAGACGCTGTAAGTCCTTAAACCCTCCTGCTAAACGACGACAAACACACAAGATCAAAACACCAGAGGAATCTCAATCAGTGCATCAAAACATGCTTTCATGAAAACTCTTGATCATATGAAAAAGATTATAATTCATTATCAGATTTTCTCTCTCTCTGCATATTTTTAGTGAATTTAAAAGTAGGATCCACAAAACACTGTTGATTGTCACTGTCCTTTGTTGCTTTTAAGACATTTTGAAGGCTTCAGATGAGCGGCATAGCATTTGTTGGAAAGCAGGACTGAATAGAAGGTTCTGGTTTTGACCCTGAGAGAAAGAAACCAGAGCTGAGCACAAGAGGATTAACTCACATAGACAGTCAGGAACTAATCGATTGTGACATAATAGACCTGTACATAAACATAGTGAAAGAACATCACTGATGGATGAAGAGAACAGGGACAGAAGGTCACTGGATAATGGACTGAAATAACTGGACTTCAGCCTTGTTTCTGGTGTAAAAAGAGCTGCCAACATTTTCAGAAAGGAAAAACACAACACTGGCGTTCAGGACTCCCACAGCCTTCAGCGCTCAAATACTGTCATTCTAGAGATGCACACTTGCAAAACACTGCCTCGTAAAGCTTTGAAACCTTTGTGAATCATTTCTTTTCAAACTAGTGATGTGGGCTTTAGAAGCACTGCTTCGTGAAGCTTTTAATATATTATACTTTAAGTTTGTAAAAACAGTTTTTATGCATGCTTTGGCCTGAGTTTTTGTTGCATTTACACAGTGTTTGACGTCACCAGCGTGCAGAGTTTTGTGCTCTTCTAAACAGTGAATCATTTTACAAAGCAGTTAGTATACTGTTAGTTTACTGTTGCTACGTCCTACAAGCCATGGCGCTCTCAAGTAGTGAAAAATACATGGCAAACTGATCATCTCAAAATAAACATGAATGAACATCAGAAGCATGTTGTTTTAACTACAGAAAGAAGTCAATACACACCATTTTTCAGGTTTAAGTCCACCGAAGTAAATCTAGGTACTCTCCTGTCTGGTTTGTTTGTTGAATAAATTGTCAGATTCAGCTGTGATTGGTCAGATCGCCTGTCAATCAAACCCTGCGAAGGAGCTTTGAAAAGGTTCGTTTCGCTCATCACTTTTCCGAACTAGTAATACGGAGTACATAAGACAAGATTTCAGGTTTTTTTTATGTCATAATGGTTACAAAATATCTGTTAACATATGAACCAGTGTGATTTTTACCTTAGTTTGTACATTTGTAGTCATATTTATTGGCACATTTGTATAATAAGGAAGCGTTGTAGTTAATATTGGCCTGACTAAGCCCTCCTTAAATTTTTTTGTTGCATTTAATGTTTTATACTTTCAATAAAACATTTGCAATAGTGTTTTATGCATGTTTAGGCTGTTTTCGTTGCATTTACAGTTTTGTTCGGCAGATGTTATATAGAAGACGCATTTGGTTCAACTGATTCAAAGTTTTGAAAAGATTCGTTTCTCTTATCACTACTTAAATCTTGACAAGGAAGTAAATCAAACTTACCTGAATAATAACATCCAATGTAAACTCAGAGTGTTAAAGAAAAGTCTTTCTTTCGACGTGTTTTTGACCTCCACGGCGATCCATAAACGCATTGGTGAACATTCGTGTTTGTTGCCGCGCATCTGCAGTGGCGGGAAGCAGCGCGTCACGTGCTTCAATGCTGATTCGCGCTCTTTTACGTCACCTGAAGATGTTATTGAATAAAATCTCCAGCGCTAACACACTGTACACTACGTTTACGTCAGAATTATTGTAATTATGACTAGTAAAACGCGATCGCGACTTGTTAAACGAAAATCTTGAAATTATGAATTCTGTGAAATAACTTCAATTTCTATCGCTTTACAAGTGTGACACTGTATAGAAAAAAATGCCAGAAGTTTCAACAAGTTTCAAGTTTTTTTTATCAACCAAACCCCTTTGGCTATCAAATAAATATTTCAAGAATTTCTTCATGTTCATCGTTTTCTAACGGGGTGCAGTCAAATTACATGAAAGTAAACAAGTATTTCATATAATTTTTAAATGATATTGATTGCTCTTATAGCGTTCAACTGAACAATTTTCTTTCTTTCTCACAGATCTGAGGTTCATCAAATGTTTTCCATAAACACAGGACTACAGATGAAGGAGTAGAGGGATTATTTTATTATTTAAAAGTATGTACAGGTTCTATCCAGGGAAATAACGGAACATATGACTATATGTACAATTTATTTTTTTACATTATGTCTTTACAATAAGTTGATTTTAAAAAATGCCTTGCTAATACATGGAAAAAATACACACACTCACATACAAATAAAGAGTTGCAATACACACATAAATAAATATCAACATCAACATTCACTGACTGCCACAACAAATATCTCTACAGCCAAGAACATAAACAGTTTACATCATTTCATCAGGAAACACGTGTATGTAATCATTAATAAACAAAACACTCTCTGTTCGTTTTAATGAAATATTGCTAACATATTAATAAGAGGCAAAAAGGTGGATTGTTTATGCCCAATCAAAGGAACAGTTCACCCAAAAATGAAATTATTTAATCACACTCATGTTGTTTTGAGTTATGAGCTAAGCATTTCCCAAAAGCATCATAAACCTTAGTAGATCGTCAAAAAACATTGGCACCAACGATCTCTGTAATCTAATTAGGCTTATGATGCTTTTAAGAAATGCAGAGTGGAAGAGAGATTCTTAAGATTCTTCAGAAATGAACAGCATATGATTTTGCAATGACATGAAAGCGAGTAAATAATGACTGAATAAGTGAAAGTTTGACATCAGCCTTTGCTCTGTTAATGCTGAATTTTCTTTGATATCAAACTGATAAACCGCAGTTGAATCACACATTCTTCCATTAAAATATAACTCGATTTCATATAGTATGACCAAATTGCCAATATTTACCTCACCCATTGACATTAACTTTCTGAAATGGTGTAAATTCACACATTAAACATTGCTGTTGCTCGAGAGTTCAGGGTTATTTCATAATCAAATTTGTTGCAATGAAAACCGCAGAGCTTGAGAGAGAACGAGGGTGAGGCGCTCAGAGCGGACGCTGAATATCTGTGGTTCCGTGTCTGTCGAAAGCTGCGATTAGCTGCACGTTGTGTTGCGTCTTCTGATCATTTCAGTGTTTCTCAGCTGAAGACTTCTGATGATGATGAAATCGAGCTTCTGTAAAGAACAAAAACACATGAAAACATCAATGTGAAGGATGCATATGAAATATATTCTTTTTTTTTGAGAATTTCCATTGCCCTGAAATGCTGAAAGTGACAATTCTAGTCAGATTTTCTGGTCGGGATGCACCAGTTCACATTGAAATGAAGTTGTGTTCTGAAGGTGCCGGACTGATACACAGTAATAATCAATGCTGGGTTAATTACTTACAAATTGTAGTCTGTTACTGATTACAAATGACATGATGAAAACTGTAGTCAGTAATGTAAGATTACTCATTTTAGGTAATGTATTCAGACTACTTTTGGATTACTTTTAGACTGCTTATGACCTAAAATGTTACTTTTAAAATATTTTATTTACCTGCATGCTAATGTGACAATTAACCGACATCAGAAAACAAGCAAATGTGTCGTTAAATGATTGAAATATTAACGTTAAATCTCAATGTTTTATGTCAAAGGGTTTGACTTGACAAAAAAAGTTTGGGAATCCCTTCATCATAATATCAAATAATATGTAATCATGTAATCCATAAAAAGTAACTGTAATCTGATTATGAGCATTTTAAAATGTAATATAATCTAATTATTAGGGTTGGGTATCATCTGAATTTTATCAATTCCAATTCAGATTCCGATTCTTATCAATTCCCAGTTCCGATTCCAATGTGGTTTAAAAAAATGAAGTCAAACATTTAGATATCAAACATATTTGTGCTGTGTCTCTTTTAATTGCTGCTGAATACCATGAACAAAAATCAGCCAGCTTCATAAAAACTGGCCTCGATTAAGAGCTGTGCAAAATAGAGCTGCACAATTCTGGATAAATTGAGACTTTTTAAAAAAAAATGTAGGTTGTAGTTCTCTCACAATTCTGAAGAAAAAAATATTAGACAAACAATTTATGAATTCAGTGACTCAAGATTTACTTGTTTCATTACTGGATGAATCGATGTTTTTGAATGAATCTCTTGAATGAATGATTCAACGACAAATACATTTTTAACAGCCCCTTATCGCCACCTAAAAATAAAAGATGTGCACACAAGAATTGATAGGTGGAATTGAAATTTTAATTTTACAACACGTATCCGATTCTAGAATTGGAATTGATTTTTGATTCCCAAACCTAGTAATTACAAGTACTAAATTTTTGTAATCTGATTACGTAATCCAGATCACATGTAATCAGTTACTACCCAGCACTGATAATAATACATTCCAATATTTGATTTTTTTAAGTTTTTGTTACTTTTGAACAATTGATCATCAGTTGATGTTTAATGTAAAATCTGTGTCCTGAAGCAAAACCCCCTGCGTTGCTTTAATCTGCAGAATCATGTTTGCTTACTCTGCTGAAGCGGCGGCCGGTCTGGCGTCTGGAAGATCTTCTTTGTCGCAGGTCCTTCTCCTGCCGCGGTGATCACCTGAACCTCTAACCTGTAGAAAGTGGCCGGCCGGAGGTTGGACACGACCAGAAGGTTATGATCCTGGAAAACAACGCAAAATACACACAGCTTTTAGACTAAATCATCATCAGATCCTTCACAAACAAGTCAGTTTTTATGGAAACGCAACAAAAATTGTTTATACCCTACCAGTCAAAAGTTTCTGAACAATATGATTTTTAATCTTTAATGTTTTTTTAAATAAGTCTCTTCTGCTCACCAAGCCTGCATTTATTTGATCCAAAGTACAGCACAAACAGTAAAATTTTGAAATATTTTACTATTTAAATATAATATACTTACTATTTTTCTATTTGAATATATTTTAAAATGTAATTTATTCCTGTGATTTCAAAGCTGAATTTTTAGCATCATTACTCCAGTCTTCAGTGTTACACGATCCTTCAGAAATCATCCTAATATTCTGATTTGCTGCTCAAAAACGATTATATTTATTATTATTATTATTATTATTATTATTATGTTGAAAATTAGATTTTTTTCAGGTTAATTTGATGAATAGAAAGTTCAGAAGAACAGCATTAATCTGAAATAGAAATCTTTTGTAACATTATAAATGCCTTTATCATCACTTCTCATCAATTTAAAGCATAAAAGTATGAATTTCTACAATCTCCACCC
>JAFVLL020031561.1:0-63584 GCA_021397915.2 Tor tambroides
ACCAGCAGGAACCAGGTGCTAGTTCAGAGCCAGTGCTATTGCCGGTTCTTAGTTGGTTCAACTGGCGAGCCCTTTAAGAACCGGTTGCTTTTCCAAAGGCTAGAGAGCCAATACAGAGCCAGGTCTTATGTCACTGAATACGTTTCATGTTTCAGTTCACTAGTGCGGCTGCGGCAGACACAACAGACTTGTTCGAGGTGCATCGGCGCCACGCAGACCAATCGGCACACAACACACTAAAGCACCGCGAGAGCGATCCAAAAGCATAAAGATCCGTCTGCTTTCCAGTCGCTCCCGCAGCACCCCGGTACCTCGCACCGACCGGTCCACGCAGCGCCGATCCATCCCGAACAAGCCTAAACAATCTATCAACAATGGCGGACGTTGCGTTGCTATTGATGTTCATGGCTTTGCGAACCTACATCGGCATCCAAACACGGCGAATCCAACGTGTTCGTGTTTAGCTGCTATTTCAAATATGGCGGTCCAAATTTTCTGTCGTCTTGTTGGTCATGGTAACCCCGCCCCCTGCCCCTGACGCAAGCGGTTCTTCCTTCTAGCCCAGCAACGTTTTGGTGCCACTTGCGAACTGTTTTTCCTGGTTCGGAGCTGGTGCTTTGGGTGTCGAAAGACTTATAACCAGTTTGAATCTAGTCTCTGGCTCCGAACCAGCACTGGAACTGCCTTGGTGGAAAAGGGGTATCTGATGGTCCATGCGTGTTGTGATGGTGGTGATAGCATTCAGCAGCAGGATGAGACCAGCTCTCTGCATTACAATGAGTCCTGAAACTCAAACATCGCCATCAAACTGTCATGGTGTGTTCGGACTAAAAGACTAGTGACCAGAATTACTTATTTAAATAAAAGTTGAAAAAAATTTAACTACTGGGAAAAAGAAAAAAAAACTACCAACAAATATACTTGATTCTGAGTAACAATGATGCTTAACTTATGTACACAAAATGTGGTTAATTTCAAGACAGACATAATAATAACTCACATGCAGTTGCTTGTGAGTGGGATGTTGCTTCAGTGGGTTAATTTAGAGAAAAATTCATCAGAATGATTCAAAGCAGTAAATGCTGAGTTTGTGAGTCTTTGTACAAATTATTAAAAGAACCTGGAGAAGCTGGAGCCATTAACCCCCTGGGGTCGAAGCCCGCACCAGTGCGGTCTGTCTCATATTTTCTTTATGACCGTGAAAAGAACTAAAAATACTCCATGAGTTTTGATTGTACGGATAAGAATAAGGTATCGTTTGAAACTGCAAAGGGTCTACTTTTATTTGTGTATAGTCATAATAACAACAAAACAATGTGCTTTTAAAAAATAAAGAAAATAAACAGGGTGCGTTCTCTGCCGGCTCTGTCTCTGTCACCTCTCTTCACAGACACGTAAATAAAACAACATGAATCTCCACGAATACTCGCCTCAAATACATGAAAAATACAGTATATGTATAGAAAGCTTGAAATGCCTACTTTTAAATGAAGTCACATCCAAAACAAATATTCTCTGTTAAAGTAATCCGTATGTAACCAACGCGATGTCCAGTTTTCCCGTCTCAACTCATTATATCTAATGCGGTCACGCCCACGCGCCGATCGTGCTTTTCAGATTCAAACATCCACATGAAGTGCGCGTGAATGTAAACGCCCACATCGCCTCCGCGTAAACAAACAAGTTCATCCTGGCTACTTTCTGTTTCTGGAATCTGCTGAGAGAAATAACCCAGAATTTCAAAATGTGTGGTTTCTTTTAAAAATTTATTTCCTTCAGAGCACATAAACAATATACACTATGGAAATGCCAGGTATGTGATGTTCATTTATATATTTCAACATGACACACTACCAGTCAAAAGTTTGTAAAGAATTCTCTTCTGTTCACCAAGCCTGCATTTATTTGATCCAAAGTACAGTAATATTGTGAAATTTTTACTATTTTAAATTACTGCTTTGTATTTGAATATATTTTATTCCTGTGATCAAAGCTAAATTTTTCAGCATCATTACTCCAGTCTTACTCCAGGTGTAACAATATACACTATATCATTCAAAAGCTTGGAGTCAGTATATATAGAAATTAAAACTTTTATTTAGCACACAAGCGATGATAAAGACATTTATCATGTTACAAACAATCCTGTTCTTCTGAACTTTCTATTCATCCAAAAAAAAAATAGTAATAATAATAATAATAATAATAATAATAAATGTTTTTTGAGCAGCAAATCAGAATATTAGAATGATTTCTGAAGGATCATGTGACTGGAGTAATGATGCTAAAAAGTCAGCTTTGATTGTTCCTAATAAACTGTTTAACTGCACTTGCAAGTGAATCTTAAGTTATTTTGTGTGATAGCTAAATATATTCTAAAAACTACAAACAAAAAATATATAAATTTATTTTGTCCTCACATTCTTTCCTGTAACTCTTCCCTCTCAGTCACATACCTCACTTAATGGCTCATTATCTAGCTCATTATGTGGGCCTTTGTCTTCTCAGGTGTGAATCACTGCATTAATAATGATAGTTCACACCTTCTCGCATATACCCTTTTTACTCAAAAAGTGACTTAGAAAGTTTAAATCAATATATTGTTTTCTGTGAGCAAGTAAACAAAGATGATTTTCACATCATTTTGAAGCAAAAACTCTAGACTACAAGATCCAGTTCCCAAAAGTCTTGTGATCAAATGTTCTGTATGTGTTTTATGGCCTTATTTCAGTGACTTTAAAATTTTAGTTTTTCACTAACCACGCATAAACGTTGCTTTCTCAAAAACACAATCATGTACATTAGTGTTGGGCGATATACTCAATTTTCATATCGTCCTATCGTCAGACTGTGAGATCGCCGATACACGATATTATCGTGCTAATTAATTTATTTACTTGTTTGTTTCAAAGTGAACCAACTCCAGCATAAGGCTAAAAACAGCCTAATGTTTTTAATGACTGAATTTGTATTTAACATGATGACAATTTAATAGAAACATAGTAAGTTACTAATTATACTGCTTACATTTCCTGTTATTCAAAAAGCAGCTACAGAAAATGAGCAAAGAACATTTATATTATCAAAGAACATCATTACTGACTCAGTCTAGCGCAAGTTTATGCACTTTAAAAAACACTCCTGTTATAATCAGTGAAGCTATCTACACTGTATGTAGAAGAAATTTATTCATCATACATCGCAGCACATCTGCACTTTGTTGTTTATGATGAGAGAATTCGCGAGTCAGAACTCAGTCAGCGTGTGCTGAACAACGGAACTCCACTGTTTCAGCGATGACTCATCTGAACGCCTCCGATTGGCCGCTGCATTCATAAACTCAACGGAAACGTGTGTGATTGGTTATAATGCGCAACACTGTAAAAACGTGGAAAAAGGAATATAATGGAACAAATAAGTCCTAATATTATTTAGATACTATTACTAGCCTGATAATAATAATAATAATAATAATAATAATAATCGTCTTGCTATCGTCAAAGGCATCAGCCACAGGCGATATCTCTGACTATCGTCGATACACGATACTATTGTCTATAAGCAACTGAAAAAAACACAAATGTCAGGGCATGTCAAAACTTCTCCAGGCCCCGAAAACACCCTCAGACCCCAGAGGTTAGAGGTTGGAGGTGAAAACTTTTTGAATTTGAATATCAGGGAAAATGTAACTTATTTGATCTTCTGGGAAACATGTAAGTACCTTCTGTAGCTTCTGAAGGGCAGTACTAAATGAAGAAGAGAAAAAAAAAAAAAAAAAAAAAAAAAAAAAAATTATATTTAGGTAAAATAAGAAAAATGTACACATCTTCATTCTGTTCAAAAGTTTACACCCCTGCTCCTAATGTATAGTTTTTCCTTCTGGAGCATCAGTGAGCGTTTGAACTTTTTGTAATAGTTGCATGTGAGTCCCCTCAGTTATCCTCGGTGTGAAAAGATGGATCTCAAAATCATCCAAAAGGTTCAAATACGCAAAAGATGCTGGAAAACCAAAGAATTTGTGGGACCTGAAGGACAGTGGGCAGTTTAACTGTTCAGGACAAACAGTTAAACTGATCATTCAGAATTAAGAATCAAGCGGATGTAAACTTTTGAACAGGGTCATTTTTTAAAATTCAACTATTATTTTCTCTCGTGAACTATATGTACAAGTCTGTTATGTGAAATATCTTATTCAGGTCAGTACTAAATAAATACATGCATTTTGTATGATCCTTCTTATTTTGGTAAAACAATTAACATTTTGCAGATACTGCAAAGTGTATGTAAAAATCACCACAACTGTACATTACACTCACATAAGACGTATATTATTTGGCACATTTCAACTTCTTGATTGTTTGTAGATGAAGATATTAAGATATTATAAGCGTTAACATCATGATCTTTTCTGTGTATTGTGAAAAGCAGTATACAAATAAATTTGACTTGATAAGATCATTTGCTTGTGATTTTGACTACACCAAAACTAATGAACACATTGTCCCTTATACAGCACATTATTACAAATGATCATGGTAACTACAATTTTTTTTTTTACTTAAGCACAATAAAACAAGGGTAAGCTCATAATTAGCTATTAATTTTTTAAAATAATGTGAACAGAAATGTTCTGAAAGCTTCTTGCACTAAAATATGGCTTTACTTTTGTATAAAATATAGAGAGGAACACAATTCTTACAAAAAGAAAGCATTCTTTAAAGTACTTTAGAGCATATGAGCAAGCATGATGATGCATATGCATATTCAATCAGTACTACGGTATATATAAAAATACTATGGTACTGCCATCTGATATCATCACTGCAAAATATTTTATAGTACGGGAAGCCTCAAAAAGCTCAAAACACAAATACTGCATTAAACTTCCAGATGCTCTGGGCGGAAAAGCTTGTCTGAACTGAACCGTGGAAACTTTCACAGATAGCCGGGAAACCAGGAAGTGACCTCACATGCAACAAAGAGCTGCATTTTCAGAAGCAAAATGGAAAACATGTGATGTTGCTGTCAGCTTTAACCCCCAGCAGGGAGACAGGAAGAGAATGGCAGACATTTTCAGACCGTCCTGCTCCATTTGTCCACCCCCACCCCCCTCTAACAGTAAGCCCGGAGCAGGGGGCTCGCCTGATGGGGAGGGAAGACACAGACACAAGTTGTGAGGGGTTAAAAACATAGCCTGTCTTTATCTGATTCCGCCTGCAACAGCTGCATCACAGCCCTGGTGAGATCAGCATGTCCCTGACAGGGTTAATACGACACGAGCGTGCAAAAAAATAAATACATCAAGCATGACGTGACACAGAGAGGAAAAAGAAGATGATAGAGGGACAACCATCCTTGAATGTGAATGCATTTCGCTCCGGAGGCGTTTTCGCCGTCAGATAATGGAGGAGGAGGTATGCAGAAGACGCTCTCACGTCTGACGCCGCTGTAGTAAACAATCCCCCCCCCCCACAGCTTGGGCTCTTTGTCCAAACACCTCCCGATCAACCCCACCCCCTCTTTTGTGATTCATTCTGGCAACGCCACGGCATGCAGCCTAATTACGGTATGCAGACGAACATGCAACACAGCCGCGGTTGCGATGAAAGAGAGAAGATCAAGCTCTACCTTGGTTTATTCTGTGCGGCTCCAGCTCCTAAAATCCAAGCAGACTTTGGGATCCTCCGAGAGCCTTCCACAGACAAATGAGCATTCACTCCAGGGTCTTACCCAGCATGCTCTGGTCCACACAAAGAGAGGGGAGGTGTGACCAATCACATTTGGGCTGAGCTTGCACTGTGTTTTTTTTTTTTTTTTTTTGGGGAGGGGGGGGTTCTTACAACACTTGCTCACTCCTAGGAATGCCCACTGACACGGTCTAGTGGGCGGCCCTTTTGGAAAAGGTTGTTATGACAACGCATCCCTGTTGAACATACTGTTGAGCCATATTTCCTCTTTCTGATGCTCGGCTTCAGCTTCCGCAGATTTTCCCCACATTCTGCTAATTAATAATTAAAGGAATCAGGCTCAACGCAGTCTTTCTAATGCAAAAACTGCATTGTGGAGAAGAAAATTCCTGTTTTTTTTTTTTCCCTCCCCCCCAAAGTCGAATGACATCACGCATCACAATCGTCCCAAATTCAACGTCACTTCCATCTCAAGGCGAACGATGAGTGTGTATCGTCATGGTAGCTGTTAATGTGGCGAGGGGGTGTGAGAGGAGGAGCGGGACGGAGAGAGGGGGGAGGGGGTTATCGCTGGAAGAGGGGGAGGGATGTCACTTAAAGGACACATGGGCGATCACAAAAGGCTCACGCTTTATTCAGAAACACAGAGGATCTGCTGTCTCATGCTGTCGGCCCCTGAAATGAATTCAGGTTCCCAGGGCTGACTGACAGAAGACCCTATAGAAGGAACCGTTAATCACTTTGTGAATAAATACCTCATGAAGCCCTATTTAATGGAAAATGGAAAATAAATGGTATTTTTACAAATAGGCTTATTTGCAATTTTGATGGGAAAGAATGCACAATTTTTAAAAGCATTTTAGTGGTTCCTTTTAAGGCAAGTTTAAGGCAAATATTATTTCTTATAGTTAGGGGTTTGTTCAAATCAGTAAGCCCAAATCTTTGCACTATTCAAATAAAAAATAGAGAAAAGAACTAAAGAAAAATGCAAAGAAACAAATAAATAAATACATACATAAACAAATGTAAAAGTTTGGGGTCAGTAAGATGTTTTGAAAAACATTAATACTTTTATTCAGCAAGGATATATTAAATTGATCCAAAGTGACCAAAATGACATTCACGATGTTACAATATATTTCTGTCTCAAATAAAAGCTGTTCTACCATACTTTATATTCATCAAAGAATTCTGAAAAAAAGAACACAATTTCCACAAAAATATTAAGCAGCTCAGCTGTTTTCAACATTGAAAATAATAAGAAATGTTTAAATCAGCATATTATCATGATTTCTGAAGGATCATGTGACACTGAAGACTGGAGATGGCTGCTGAAAATTCAGCTTTGCATCACAGCAAAAAATTACATTTTAAAATACATTAAAGCAGAACACAATCATTTTAAATTGTAATATTTCAAAATTTTGTATTATTTATACACAATAATGCATCTTTGATCAAATAAATGCAGCCTTGGTGGACATAAGAGGCTTCTTTCAAATACATGAAAAAGCTTACCACCTCTACATTTTTGAATGGTAAGATATAAACTAATTAAATACATAAACACACTGATTTGCTGTGAAATGCCCAAGCTATAGGGAGACCTATGTGAACCCTAGCATCATGACAGCATCTTTAACACAGAAAAACAATCACATGTTTGACAGAACTTTTTTTTTTTTTTTTTTAAGTTTGCAGAGATTTAAAATTCAAAGGCTAAAAAAAAAAATCACCCTACTGTTATAGCATTGTTATAGCATACTGAAATTATGATTTTTAAAAATTTTAAATTGTCATAAAACCTAAACCAGGGAAACCACAAACTGAATCACTTCAGGGGGCTTACATCATACAAACAAGAGTTTAAATAGAAATATTCAATACATATTCAGAAATATTCTGCCACTTTTCTGGCATTCCAGAAACAATTTAGGCAGTTTTAACTTATTAGCATGCCTATAATTAACATACTGGTTGTTTATTAGTACTTATAAAGCACATATTCTGCATGATCATATTCTACATCCCTAATCCTACCCAATACCTAAACTTAACAACTACCTTACTAACTATTAATAGAGTTTATTGAGGCAAAAGTCACAGTTAATGGTTTGTTAATAGTGAGAATTGGACCTTAAAATAAAGTGTGACCATAAACCCAATAACAAATGCCTGTGATGACGACAAATTTTCCTATAAGTACTAAACAAATAAAAATTACAAAAAAGCACTGTTGCTTAAAAAACTAAGATACATAGGCTACTGTAAACACACACACACACACACACACACACACACAATCACAGTTGACACTCTTGTATTGCGTGTCAGGATATCTAACAGGAGTGACCAGATGCCACAACAAACCATCTTATAACTTGTGTCAGTGGCGTGGGACTAAACAATGAGACAGTTGTTTTATTAAATTCTTTGGAGGAGATTATCTTCTTAAAAAAAAAAGAAAAAAAAAAGTAATAATAATTTACCCAATTTGAAGAAACAGAATAATCTAAAATGTAAATAATTAGTAATGCATCAAAAATAAATTTTTTAGCTGAAACAAAAAACCTGCACACACTTTCAATAGATTAAATTTGTGAAACATCTCCCCTATATGTATTTGTACAAAGGTGAAGTGTTATTTGTGTTAAAATTCTCTTGTATCCCAGCTAAATGTGCAGAGACAACTATAAATAAGTCAGTCATACACTGATTTCCCTAAAAGAGTAAACAATGTGACAGAAACTTGTTTGACAACATTCATAATTGTTGTAATTCAATTCACCTTGAACTGCTAAAACCAGCTGAACAATAGCCCTGATCCTCTAGTTGCTGTTATGACTGTAACACTAGATGGTGGTAACAGAGAGTCTAGGCATGCAAGATAGTGAAGTTGAAAGCTATTCCTGCCACAGATCTGAAAGAATTCCAATTTTTGGCTACTTCAGTCTTGCGTCTCGTCTCCAGGATGGATCAAAACATCCAAAAGCTGTCAGGCGGCATTTTTCTGCAACTCCACTCAAATTCGTGTGGCAGCATGTTTATGCCCCATGGATCTGCCTGACTTCAATCACGGCACAACCTAAATGAATGAGATGTGTCTCTTAGAAAACAAGCTCTGACTGTTTGGCACGTCTTCCACAAAAAAAAGAGACTAGGTTTCATGGCTCTGCTCAAGGGGAGACATCAAAGAAAACGAATTCTAGCTCAAAATATGACTGCCCTCCACATACCCCTCTACAGATCACTTCAATACTATGTCTGTGATGCAACTGAAGCTGAAAACATCGAAATCGGCCCTAAGTTTTAAATATAATACAGAAATCATGATGAGCAAATGATCCTATTGGCAAGTAAGGGTTTTGATGTAAATGATTACAGCTCTATTGCCAATACCCCACAGTGCAGAAGGGGCTTCCGTTAGCTGCTTTGTCATTCAAATGAATCCCATTCACAGACCCAGTACTATGGCAACATTAAACAAACAAACTCGACCAAACACATACACTGGTTTGATATTAAAGACCCCATGAAAATTGGATTTTAGTCTGTTAGCCTTGATGCCACCTATGTGCTAGTGAATTTGTACACTAAAAATTGTAAACTAAAAATGTCCTTTCTTTCTCATCTTGGAAAAGACTCCAAGGGCCAGATTTACTAAACAGGGCAAATTAGCGTTAGAGCTCAATTCCATAAAAGCGCTGATGGGAGGGGGAAAATTCTGTGTGTGATTTACTGACAATGCGCACATTAAAGAACAGACGCAGCCAGATCATTTCCAAAATGGCCAGCGCAATCTACCAAGAACAGCGCAAAATAGCGCCAGCTTTAAGACAAGCTTTTTTTGGGCGTTAAATAATGGTGCAAATACCAGTAATTTGACGAGCGCAAATGTTAGTAAATCGCGTTGCATGATTCATTTTAATACTCTCCATCCATAAATTTTGCGTCTGAAAGGAAACTTACAAATGCATATTCAATACGATCAGGCACAAAAATAACTTCTTCACTGCGTCTTTAGTAAATCCGGACAGTACTATTTTAACACCAAAAGACCATTTGCGCTGGCGCAAGCTGTTTGTAAATCTGGCCCCCAAAAAAATTAATGACTCATCCTACATTATGCAGATTTTTGATAATGTCCATTCCCTAATATAACCTGCTGAATTTTCCATGCATCCAGGAAAACAGAAAAAGGAAAAAAAAAAAAAAGAAAAAAAAAGAAAAGAAAGATTGTTATACAATCTACTATACATTTTATGAAATTATACAATTAAATGAAAAAAAAAAAACTAAACTAAAAATTAAAATAAATAAATAAATAAATAAATAATACAACAGAGATGTGTAAAACTATAAAAAGAAAATTAAACATTACTATTACTGCATTATTCATATTATTAAAAATTACTTTAAATAATATGTAATATTATAAATAAAATATATATAGTGATATACAGGTTTTCAGTCAGTTTTTCAAGCTAAAACTCTTCTTATGTGTTTGCTAGAGTGATATCACTATACTGTTGCATGACCCTGAGGATATGACACTTGACTCCACCAACGTTGTGCAAACACTTAGAAAAGGTTTGTGTACGATTGTGTGAGAAGTGTTTACATTGTCCTCCCACCATTAAAACATCATTGCTTACCAAAAGACTTTGATATGTTGAAAGGCCCTAAACAAAAGGGAAAACCAACAACATGGACTAATACATATTCTTTGGAAACCACACAATTTCTTCAAAGTATAGATAAATAAAAAGCTTAAGCCCTACAAGTTTAAGAAACGTGACTTTAAATCAATATTTTACTCTACTTTAAATGCCCGGAATGCAGTTGCAGGAATGAACTGAAGAGTTTTGCTTTCAGCAAACAGCAGCAACATCAAACAGAACAGCAAAAATGACTTGATTTTTATATTTTTATCTTAAGTAAAAGTGATGCTTGCTTGTGCAAAAGTCTCTTGATTCTAAACTAATCTTGATTCTGTCAAAAGGTTAACTCCTTAAAGTAAACACTGTGAATCATACTAATAAGATACTAGTATAACTTGTCCCTGATCTGTAATGCGTAGCTCAGATAATAACAGCAAGATCAGATTCAGCTTTGATGCCGGACAGAGCTGAGGATTTGACTCCTGTCACTCTACATGGAGTTCCGGATTATAAAACCCACTAATCTCTGTGCTTGTGCTGCGTATCGCTGATGACGATTTGGGTCTTTGGTTCATTCTAGTTATTCTACATATCAAAGAAATACAAACCAAAGCATGTAAAGTTGTACAAATGGTATTGCACATTTAATTTAATGCATACATTTGTATTTAGACATTAGTATCTCACAGACAAGTTGCATGTGAGATACTATAAGCAGGACGTTAAGCTGCATGCTCTGCAGTTGTAAATGCACAAATGTATCTCTCTCACACACACACACACACACACACACACACACACAGCTGCTGCAGGTTTCCATCCATCATTTAACAAATGTTCTCCAGAGTGTTGGAGGGTTAAAAATATATGCTGAAACGCACAGGGCAAATCATGCACACGCAGCAGCGTCTCGAACATGCCACATAAAACAGGTCAAACACCAGCAGTTCCTTCCACTTGATTTAAATATGCATACGAAAATTCTGATAATGACTTGAAAGAAACATTAAAAGATCAATCCACCCAAATATGGAAATTATTTACTCACCCATATGAATTTCTATTGCAAACGACAATTTTTTTTTTTTTTTTTAAGAATATGCTGGACTGGGGCTGTCAAGCTGCAAAATTACAAAAAAGTATCATAAAATTGATTCATATGCCATTTTATGTAAAGTCTTCTTAAATTATAACAGTTTTGTATGAGAAACAGACTGAAATAATTCATAATTTGCTCAAAACCTTGACATAAAACTGATGTCTGATACGTGGATGAATTGTCCCTTGAATCGGATCTTTTTAATGAATCTAGTCAGACAATCCATTCACAACTCTGTTCAAAATGTTCATTTTTGAGTAAACTATTCATTTAAACAAATTCATTACCACACATCTTTGTGAAAAAAAAGTATTGATCTCTTTTTAATCAACATTTCTTCTCACATCTCATGACTGAAAAACACAAAAATAAACCCCATTAACTAATCATAGAGAACAAGCTGAGAACAAATTTGTCTCCTCTTCCTGGGTGTTTATGAAAGATTTATTGAGATATTCAAAAACAGACATCAAAAAGTGAGTGTGTGTTGGGGTAAATGTGCGGGTACGTGTGTGTGTTTCTCCACAGGGGGCATTCTTGCATCAGGCAGCCGAGGGGCCGCGGTGGGTTAACGGGTTCATTCTGTATCCCAGCATGCACTGCTGCTTTCTTTATGCCGCAGTGTATGTGTGGGAGCCGACATGTCAGTAGGAGATGATGTGCGTATAGGTAAATGTATGTGTGTGCATACGTGCACACGTCAAGTGCAGTCAAAAACAATACTGGAATTTTTTTTTCGCTGATATAGAACATCCGATGGATTCTGAAATCCATTCGCAACTGCATCATAATAATGGCAGGGAAATCATTAAAATATGCTGTTAACAGTGTTAACATCTGATAAAGCCAATATTGACAGAATTGCCAATAATGATTGCTCAGGCATCGCTCAAGACCTGAGGCACCAATGGATGTCATGGCACATTAGTCATGGGTCACGACGGTCAACTAATCAACTATGTGTCTGAAAATTGACTGGTCAATTAGTGAGCTCAGCTAGTTTATCTAGATTTCTTCCTCCATCAATCCATATGTATTACATTATATTACACAAGCACTATCATCCAAAAGTTTGGGGTAAGTAAGTTTTGTTGTTGCTGTTGCTGAAAGAAATTAATACTTTTATTCAAAGATACTTTAAATTGATCAAAAGTGACTATAAAATACATGTTACAAAAGATGTCTAATTCAAATAAATGCTGTTCTTTCGAACTTTCCGTTCATTAAAAAATCTTAAAAATGTACCACGGTTTCAACATACATACTAAGTACAACTGTTTTCAACACTGATGATAATAATAACTTTCTTGAGCAGCAAATCAGCATATTAGGATGATTTCTGAAGAATCATGTGAGTAATGATGCTGAAAATTCAGCTTTGCATCACAGGAATAAATTACATTAAAAAAAAGAAATAAACAGAAAACAACTGTTTTAAATGTAATATTTAACAATAGTACTGTTTTACTGTATTTCCCATCAAATAAATGCAGGCTGTGTGAGAATTACGGACTTCAAACATTAAAAAAAACAAACAAAAAAAAAAAAACTCACCAACTCCAAACTTTTGAACAGTAGTATATTATTCTTGAATAGCAATCAGTACATTAACTTGGTGTCCTCCAACACTGTAATGTCTGTCAGTGTGACTACATTTAACTGAGCATCTGCTGAAACATTCTCACAAAATGCAGGTTTCGCCTGCCTACTGAAGTAACAAATCCTAAAGATCAAACCAGTCACTGTCTGCTGATGATGCCAAAACATCAGTAGAAACATCTGGAATAAAAGACTTTCAGTGTAAGAGGAAGGGCAGAGCTTCAGTAAATAAATCTTCATTTAAATTAATCTGACATCATATGAATTACGACCTCATTACACAACACGTAAACAACAAACTTTACGTTTATTAGGACCAAATGTAATTCAAGATCTGAAATACTGCGGTAGGGCATCCTATGAACGTCAGGGAAATGCAAAACTACATATTTTCAGAATCAAATGGTCAGTGGGTTGTCTGAACAAGTAGTTCACTATAGTCAAGCTTGAAAAGTCTAAACGTTAAACAGCAAAACCCTTTCTAAGAAGCTGCATGTGAAAATTCATCCCTTTTAAATCTCCAGCGCTAAAAAAAGTACTGAAGCTAAATGCACATTCTTTCTTTCAGGCTGAGATTTGCTGTTCAACATTTACAGTTTAACAAGCTAAAGCATAACATATTAAAACTCACTCAGAGAGGCTGCATATATCTAAATCCTCAACTCCAAATTTAAAATTAAAAATAAAAATGATACAAAAAGACAACTATTCCAACCCAATTCCAACCCAATTCCAAATAGTCAAAACTTTTAACTTGGTCTCACCAGGACATGTACTGAACTGCAGCGTTCATTCAGTCCTATGGCAAGAAACCTCGAACGGCAGTAAGCATGACATACCCCAAAATGAATGCTGTCCTTTACAGAGCAATAAGCTGAGAAAACCACAAAGAGTTCTGGATATGTTTGAAGTTTAATGCTCTTTCATTGAAAATGCTGGATGACACTGCACAGCCCTTCTCAAAAGGAGGTGATGACAACCTTGCCCATGTTAAAACGGCTTTCTATCCTTGTATTCTTGTCGCACAATCTGCAATTTATGGCTGAGTTTCAAAGTAGACTTGATGAATGAAAAGATTAAAAGAATGCCCAAGACATAAAGAAAGGCAAAACAAAGTGAACAAATAAAAGAAAGTACATTAGCAGGCTGAAGCCATCTTTGAAAACTTCAAGGTTTACAGCTTCAGTCGCTTCCGCAATAACTGGAAGACCAAAGGAAGAATAAATAAAAACCGTGATTATGAAATTCCAAAGGGCTGCACAGCAGATTTTAAGTTAGCTGGAGAACTAACAGAGGCTCCTATGTTGGGGCCCACTGACATCTTACAGTTTACTGAGACTGTGTGATGTCTAGGGCAGGAATAGGAAAGAATGGAAAAAAAATATGCGAAAGACCAATACAGAGATATCTGAGACAGGGAGAGACAGCTCTGGACTGTATAAAGATCTGTACAGCCTTTTCCTGGATTTAAAGCTTTTAACAAAGTTGATTACTATAAATGAGAATCCACAGCACTGGGTTATCGTATCAAGCTTGCAATGTAAATCTAGTATGTGCTACTTGATGGCTCCAATTAGTCTGTTTTACCATTAGGACCATTGTACTTTTCATATAAATAAATAATAAATGTGATAGAACAGGCATTTTAAAAATTTTTTTAGCCAAGAACATGATGATTGTGTAAGTGACCCCATTACTAAAATATAAAGCTATAAATATTATATACACAGCTACATATTTCTCATTTACAGAGTGTCAGAAAAATAGTAAGCTTTATAAAATATTATAAACGCAACAGGTTTTTATATCGTTGTGGTCACACTTTATTTTAAGGTCCAATGACTTTTGCCTCAAACTCCTAATTTGCTGCTTATTAATAGTTAGTATAGTAGTTGTTAAGTTTAGGTACTAGGTAGGACTAGGGATGTAGAATATGGTCATGCAGAATATGCGCTTTTTAAGTACTCATAAACAGCCAATATGTTAATAATAGGCCTGCTAATAAGCAACTAGTAGTTAACAGTGAGAATTAGTTCCTATACTAAAGTGTGACCATTGTCGTTGTACTAGTCAAAACAAATGACAAATATTATCTGGAAAATATTTACTTTGGAAAGGCGCTATATAAATAAAACTCATTATTAAGTTAAATATTACTTCACAACCCCAAAGTTAAAGGTGACAGTGGTAAGAAGAAAGTGTTGCATGATCTTAAGTTAATACGTGAAGTATGATAACCACAAAAAGTTTGTTTTCTCTCAAACTTTCCAGTTTGAAAACCCCTCATTTAACACTTCATTAAACCTCATATGCCGAATCTGAACTGCCATCAAAGCCGCTCGCACTGGTAGAAAGACTGAAAAAAGACAGAAAGGGAGACTGTTGAGAACTTCACGACATCTTCAGAATCCAAATAAATCATGGACAATGAAAACACGGTTTGCAACTGTGTGTGTTCACTTGTGTGGTGGGTACATGGCAATTCTGAGTGGCTTGCCAATACTTCAGCGTTCCCATCCAATCAAATGGCTAGAGAAGCACTCCTTTTCATGGCATCCAAAGCTGCTCTCTAAGAGTCTGGAAGGAGATGCATAGAGCACCAGAAAACAAACAAAAAGCATTCAAAAATGACAATCAAGCTCAAACAGTCTCCAACAATCAAAACAGCCTGTGGTAAATAACAGTGTCTCAAAAGCCATTCTGATGAATGACTGGAAATGACACAATTAAGCATCTTTCCAATAAACATACATTAATTCATTATAACCCTTCATGACATAGTGATGCTTTTTTGCAAGACAGTAATGGGACACATATGACAGAGAGACTTTGAACTATGCTTATGATGTAAAAAGATGTAAAAGTTTATCTTTTGTTTAACAAAACAGCTTGTTCTGTGCACAAAAATCCTTAAACGATCCTTAGTGGAGTCAACAAGTTTTATTGCAAAACAATGACATTATTTTTCAATTTTTACACTTCCAGAAAATGCTTCTGTGCTCATTACTGAATGTCTATTGATCTGTAATGATTCAAGATTCATCATGTCCTGACATGCTTTTGAAAAAAAAAAAATAGCTAAACATCACTTTTATGATATGCAGTGAAGCTTAACCTGATTATATGCTAGTACGAGTAGTTCTTGAGAAAGCATTTTCCACAGTGTGTTAAAAGTGAGCTGTAGAGGTTGATAAGGGTAATTGGTCAAATCCAGTCACATGGTTCACTGACATCTAAGCTTGTCGCATCTACAAAATCAACCAACTATTACTCGGTATGCTCTGAACTGCAGGACCAGCTGTTATTTATTTTAGAGCTGTTACGTGACACTACGGCCAGTCTGAAACCAGTGGGGTCAGATTAGAAATAATGACCGTATACGAAAAGTCAAAGTCAAGTCTGATTGCGGCATTAAGATGCCTTTCAAGACGAAAAAGTCCCTGATCTGGGCAGTTAGCTATTTAGAATAAATAGTCTACAAATCATTAATCTCCTAATACTGTAATGGCAAGGTATCTAGTTCCATCTGTGCAACAAAATCAATGTCTTATTTTTAATATGAATGCAATGCAAAGTTTAAGGTCCCTTAATTTAGAAAATCTTGGAACAGTATGGGACGCAAGTCTAGAAAGACCATGAAAGAGCTGCAGGTGGACGTCTATCCCACAACAGATGTCCCATTTGAAGTATCTACTGAAACAAAGTCTGGGATTTCGCCACCATTTAAGTGAATCCCTCCAAAATCCACAAGCTGACACAGAGCTCTGACATTTTTCTTGTGAGTGAGAGAATGCGTGTATGCGTGCGTCTGAAGTGGATCTGAAAGTCTCAAGATGTGTAGTGGTTTGAATCACATTAGAAGTTTCCATTTTAGGCTAAAAGATATGATAGGTTTTCCTAAATTAGCAATGCACAAATCTTTCCTCTTACTGTAGCACAATTTTTCTCTTGGAGGCTGCAACCAAAACGTATTGCTTATTGCCTCAAATTAATTACACATTTGAAACCAACATAGACTTCCCTAACATTACTTTCCTAATGACTCTGGGAACTCCTCCAGAAAACCCCCTATAGTCAGGCAGTGTAATTTTGTGCTGAGCGATAGCCAGGTAAGATAACAGTAAATCTCTCTCCCAACTCACCCATGACAGCATAAAATTCCCTATAATTGTTTTAAAACTCCTTGTCTGAGAAAACTCTAAACCGGGGAACAAAGATTTTGGACACCGGAAAATATGATTGGACTAGAGGAGCCAGTCAAAACAAATCAATAAGAAAATCTAAAACCCCACAAAACTGTCTGTGTACAGCTGTAAGTTATCAACCTTGTCCGTCGACCTGATTTGCATGTGGATATTGCATACCATGACTCCCCCACTGACCTGCATGGATTAACGCTCCACACTAGGCATGTGTTACTGGAAATGCAGAAGAATAATAAAAAGACAAGAAAATACAGGGTCAAGTTCAGCATCAACCATAAAGCCAAAGCCTACAACTTTATCTTTGAACAATGCAGATGATAATGTGACCTTTCATAGTAAGTTTTTACCTTCCCACCTTCAACTTCTCTACGAGAATGCAGGCCAGAAGTCAGGCGGTTTGTACAATCCGCAAACTCACTCGACCGGCAGCACACTGCCACCACACCGCCACCACACTAAAAATATCGCATAAGCCATGTGAGGAATTCAGAGTCATTTGATTTTCTGTGGGTTTTAACCAATATTGGGGAGCAAATGCTTCCAACATTTGTTTGAAGAACTACAATAGCATGATGGTATTTCAGTAGTTTATGGACATTCCTTCCTGCATGAATAAAATAAATAAAACATTCCAGAACTGTAAGTTTAAAAGAACAAATACACCAGAAAAAAAAAAAAGAAGACATGTGTGAGGAACCCCTAGTAAAAAAAAATAATGTATTTAAAATACTTTTCTTTCATACTAAGTGTAATAACATTTTTACTGACATATCGCTCTAGACTTTCTGATATAAGAATTATAATTCAACTTCATTTGGAGAACACAATGCATATTTCTTATTATTAAGCCTAAAATGTGTTTTAATTTCACTATTGATGATCGTATGATCTTTGAATAGTATTGGTCTTTAAATACAAGAAAGTATACTTGCAATAGTTCCACTTTAGCACAGTCAAATATACTTCAGAATACCTTTAGTTGGACTTCAGTGCTACTTCTACACCATTAAAGTGCATTAAGTACAAAATTAGTTGTTTAATTTAGCAGACATTAAGTACACCAGTTTAGTATACCAAAAGTACAATTGAAGGGTATTTTTATTAAAGGGGTCCTATTATGCTCTTCTACAAAGTCTTGATTTTGTTTTGGGGGTATACTAGTACATGCTCTCATGCTTGGTGGTTCAAAAATCGCATTATTTTTCATATAATTTATATATTACAATACCTCTCTCCCCAGCCTGACACAAAGGACTAGATTAGTTCCGTGTTTGATGAAGGCCCGCCTTCCGAAAAACTAAATGTGTTGTGATTGGTTAGCTGTCCCAGTGCGTTGTGATTGGCGAACAGCTTAGACGGTGTTTCAGTATTGCCCCGCCCCTTGCCAGAACAGCAAGTTCGTCAATATTGCCATATCAATTCAAACCTCGAGAATATGAACAAGAGGATCGCGCAGAACCTTTGCACGCACAGTCCCACAGATTTACACTATTTGTGGCCGCAAATTCTCTGCCAGCGGGAGGCGCTGTTGGAGCGGGAGAGAGCGAGGTTTCCCCGGTAACTCTGTACACAAAACAGAGCTCCGCTCACAAACGCTGCTTTATCAGACATTACATGCAAGATGAAATGAAAATGACATCCAACATTTTCTGAAAACAGTTGGTTTCCACCAGAAATACAGTGATATGAAAACACCCGCACTTGGTTTTGATTTTGAAACGTGCAGAGCTCAACCAAGCCTTCTCCCCACCCGCCAACCATTCAAATTTCCGTAGGCGGGATTTACAATTTGTGATGTCATAAATTGAGGAAAACAACTTTGTAGTCCAAACGAGCCGTTCGCTGTAGTTCTTGAAAAGGGATTTTTTAAAAACGAAATATCTCCCTTTGGAGTGGACTTTGAGATTTGTAACTTCGTAGATTGTTTTATGCCCAAACATACACACTACACACTGACTAAGATTCAAAAAGTGAAAAAGCATAATAAGACCCCTTTAAGTACATAAATATGTAAATGTATTTGCAGTATACTTAGCATGAAAGAAATGTAGGTAACACTTTACAATAAGGTTCATTAGTTAACATTAGTTAACTACATTAGTTACATGAACCAAGAATGAGCAATAGTTCTACAGCATTTATTAATCTTAGTTAATGTTAAGTTCAGCATTTACTAATGCATAATTAAAACCACAAGTTGTGTTTGTTAACATTAGTTAATGCACTGTGAACTAACTTGAACAATGAACAACTGTATTTTTATTAACTAACATTAACAAAGATTAAGTAGCAATAAATGTTATTCATTGTTTGTTAATGTTAGTTAATACATTAACTAATGTTAACAAATGACACATTGTAAAGCGCTACCTAAATGTATTTCAAATACATTTTAGTATATATATTTTTTACTAGGTACCTTTATGTAAAAAAATATTAAGATTTGACAGATTTGCTTCACGATTATCAATGAATAACTTTTTTTACAACACTTTTTTAAAATTATTAATTTACATTAGTTAATGCATTAGATATCATGAACTAGCAATGGCCAACTCAAACGTACAAAATTTGAAATGTAAAACCGTATATGTAGTTTTATTCAAAATTAAAGTATTGTTCAGCGTCATCTCCAGTTAGCTACTGCACTGACTAATGTAAATCTTCTGATCTGTATTGTGGTGTTACTTTAAAATTGTCATTATACTAGTGATCAAATACTGACAATAAATGCAGTTATTATGATTTAAATGCAACCTGGAGTAGCTACAGTATGATTTGCCTTTAATCTAAGATTGAAAGGAACAGCTGTTTCTATGATTCCTTCTGATTGCAGAAATCATTAACAACAGAAACTGCCTCTTCAACAAACCAACAGCAGATCTCAAAACCAAAACCAAATGCCAGTGCTTTGATATCTGTCACGAGAACTCTCTATAATGATTACTTTGTCCCTTCAATGGAGATTCACTGATTTAAGGAACTGTTCATTACAATTAAGTTGAGATTCACAAGGCCTATACATCAAGAGAGAGCCGTCCAATCACTTTAACCAACTTTAAAACAGAACCTCCAACTTTCACAGCCCCACACATTGAATCGCACGCTAGTACTTTGTGCCCCAAATGACACCAAATGACCACATTATTTAACCTTTGACACCCAATGTTGCTAGGAAACATGAAGGGTCCTCAAACCAATGTGGTTTATCCATTACCATTCAGCTTTATCTCAAGCCTCTCTCGCCTCAAGTCAAGCGGATGGAACGCAGGTCAGCATAAATATGAGCCGTGCACCTTCATGTATGTCAACCAGTGAACCATAATTCATGTACCACTGACACCAAATATGGAAGGCAAAAACATTTCAGGGGACCAACAAGTGGCTCAGGTTCCCGCCAACACAACGTCTATTCTTAGAGTTTGTTGGTGAGACTGCTGGACGTAGACTAATCAAACTGGGATCGGGTAATCCTTGGTCCTCGCCTCTTAATTCTTTCGTTAACGCAGAGGAGAGCAGCTGTAACGAGGGGGTTCTGGCACAGTCACAATAAGACTATTTATTTTTATGGGAGCACTCTGTTGTTTCAGGCCTTGAGCTTGGGTCTGGGATGTCTCTACAGTGATTTGGTATAATGACATCCAACAGGAAATCTTAATTAGCCGATCAAAATATGACATGCAGTTTATCCTGTTATATATTGCCCTCTGGGTCTGAACAAGTTGGGTAAAGTACCACAAAATGAGCACGTGTAATCAACGTAGCTTAAATATATCGCGACAACAGGTCTCAGCACATCCAGCATATCATGTAACGAATGCAAATCTAGATTTGGAATACGGGTGTGCAAAACTACACATTTTCATAGTCGACTGGTCGGTGAGTTATTTTATGACTAGTCACTCTTCCTTTAGACTAACAGGCTTCCCACATCTTTTTGACATTAAGATTGAATTTCAATGTCTTTTCCAGTTATTCGTGATTACAGGACGAGGAATTTAAAAATTCTTTGGTTTTACATCATAGCAAGCTTTTTTTTTTTTTCCACTGACAAAGTATTTTAGAGCTGAGCTACTAGAGCTACAACAATTTATATTCAACTCCTAAAGTCCATTTCACTATTTTCCTGACTTCTCCAGGCCTGGAAATCAAAATACTGAAATCCCCTGTGGAAGCACTGATTGTATAATTAGGTTGATTTAGGGTCACATCCACCAGACCTCGATCAGACGCATTTCTTAAGGGACACATTCTTGTTCAGAAGCAGTTGGAAAGAGTGCAAAAGAAAGTCACAGAATGCAATAGTCTTAAGATGTATTTTTAAGTATTTTTCACAATTTTAGCTTATGTATGAGAGTACTGTGCACATGGACCAACATTTAAATAATTCTAATATTAATAGCATTCAATATATCTAACAGTTAACAAATATGTAAGCTATAAACTTTTATTGCACAAAACTACTTGAGGTCTAAACAATAATTATCTTGAAATTCACAAGTTGCGCTTTGATGGTTACAGTTGCTCTGCTTTAAGAGAATGAATTAATGAATGCAACATCTCAGACAGCTTCTCATGCTGAGATTCTAACAGCACATTAAAACCAACATGCCAAAATCCTCTCTGCGCAAAAATATGAAAAAAAACAAAACAAAAAAAACAACTAGATTAACTTGTCAACCATCTCTAGAAACTTACCTAACAAAAAATAAAATACCAAAATCAAACAGATTCCAAATCAAATCTAGTGTTCTTAAAACGTGGCGTAGCCGCTCGACACAAGCTCCAGATGCAACAAAACTCGGCTAACACTCGCACACACAATAGCATGTTCAGACAGTGTGGAGCGAATGCTAAAAATAGCTGACCTGCATCTGTAATGCAACAGACATAATCATCTCATGGCCCTAAATCTAGTGAAAGTCACTCGTTCAAAGCAAACACAAAATGTAGGCTGTAAAATCAGATGCACAAAATAACGAAGTGTCGCTTCTGGCATTGGAGCGTAAAGGACTGACCTGTTATCATGAATCCTCTAGGGCAGTGAGAGATGAAGTGTTTAGGGTAATGTTTGTGGAGCCGGTAGTCTTTCTCGCTCCGTGACCGTGTGCGATCAGAGGCCCGGTCCGAGAATTCGGAACTGGGCCAGGCCCTGCGCAAAGTGGTGCTGCGTGTTTTTTTCATGACGAGCCCGGATAAACGCAGCGTGCCGGCACCAGCTCTGATATCACACCACTGTGATCACACTTCGGACATGGCGGGATACTGTCGTTATCCACCTCTCTCCTGTCTTCTGTCAGTCCGATGTAAGTGCATGCAGGAAAATACACACACACACTCAATCACAGATGCTCTGGTTGTGGAATCCCTCAAGAATGTTTTTGGATCCTCCCGGTCCTGAATCGGTCAACTGCAGATGCATCACCCACCACACACCTAATCCTGGCTTACGCTTTCAGAAGCACACATGCACACTACTCTCACATGCTCGCCGATCACAGCGACATGCGGATGGAAGACGAGGAGGTGTGTGGGAGTGGAGGGAGGAAGGGTATGAGGGGACTCATGTGGGAGAGATGGAAGGAGGGGATTTTAGAGGGGTCGGAGTGAGGGGCTGCAGGGTTTTCGCACCATGAGAAGAACCCTAGATTCAGACAAAAGATCAATTCAGACAGGCTTCACTCCACTAGTGCAGAGCCATCGAGACAAAGGAGACCCCCGAAAACAAATTAGACTTTTAAGACCAGAAACCACAGCAGAGACAAAGTCTTCGTGTGCAGGACAAGGGTCCTTCAACTGTGCAGAAATGACAAGCAGGGAAAAAAAAAAAAAAGAAGAAAAAAAGAAAAAGAGTATATGTGGGAGACACAAGATCCAAGTCCTACCCTTCTCTGATTCAAATCCAATTTTAAGAAAAATCACACAGAGACCCACTTGGGCGCATTGGAAGACTCGACTTGATCAGAAGATAAGCACTTATGTGAACACACGTGTCCAGAGTGAAGATCTGTCCGTCTTCTAGTCTTTCTCCAGGCTGTGTTGTCCGACTTGCCTCTCTTGCACCAAGCACTCGTAAAAGCGAGGTTGGCGCATGCAGCTCCTACTTTCGCCTGATGATTTGAGGAGCTGTCCGTCTTCAGACTTGTTGATCCAGTCAGGGTGCGCTTCTCGCCACAAAAAGACGGCGAGCGAAAGCCCTGAAGGTTCTCACTTTCTGGCAGTCCGCCCAGCCTATAGAAACCCTGTGCTTTATTTACATACGCTGCCTCACGAGCTCCCCAGACAGTCGAACCGTCGCAGTAAAGAGCGTGTGAGAAATGAGGACGAGGAGTCCCTTATCTGCAAGAGACGAATGACAAAAGAGTTGAAGCTTGCAGTGGCTCTTCCAAAAGAATTTATTTTCTCTCTCTTCTCTCTGCTTTTTTCACTGAAAATCCCTTCTTCCTCCAGGCAGAGTCATTCACAATTCCCACTCGCTCCCATCAGTTGAAGCACCAGCTGCAAGAGAAATTCCTCTGGAATGCAATTAAAGAGATCCCTCCACGGCAGCACGAGCGGGAAAAAGGGGGTTCGGGGAGCAGCGTGGAATGGTGAATGGAGATCTCTCCCGCCCTCCCTTTCTCTCTCTCGCTCTGTCACACTGTCATCCCTCCCTACCTCTCCTGACAGGAGCGCAATCATGCAGCTGTTTGAGAACATAGCCAATCACTCCATGGCAGCAGATGGAGAGAGAATGCGACAGGATCTCTCTCTTTCATGCACGGCAAACACACATTGCATTATTAATTTCAGAGTTTTATATATAAGACACAATAAAACACTCTTGGAAACTTTAGCATGCATTCATCATTTAATTTTGCCACTATTCAACCTTAAACTATGAATATCCATTTCAACTTTATTTATAAGACTAATCGAAAAGAATATTATTATTATTATTATTACTACTATTAATGATGATGAGAATGTTTATTTTCACCACACCAGCAAGCTAGAGATGAAAATGAGGCATTTTATGTGAATGAAGGCATGAATGAACCTACCTATCTATCTATCTATTTATCTATCTATCTATCTATCATTAGTAAACAGAAAATTATGGCACGTCATTTCCAACCAAGGTACGCAATTTCCAATTTTTGTCAAATTATACAATAAGTTATATTATAATATTTTCAAAAGCAAAAAAAATAAAATAAAATAAAAAATAAAAATTATAAAAATTATTTAAATGTGTGTACTTATTAAATTCTTTGAAATCAGTTATTTGAATCAGCCATCCAAAAATGTTTGAACTGTCAATCCAAAAAAAGGTATTAAACTCAATACATAATTTGAGTTGTGGTGGAAACGTTTGTGATATTTCATAAAAATAAATTCCAGTAAAGTGTAAATACAGTATCAGAAAAAAATGTATCTTCAAACTTTCACTCTTTTTACCTTATATATTCCAAAGGATGCAAATTGCATATAAGGTATTAGTGTTGGGCGATATGCTAATTTTTCATATCGTCCTATCATCAGCCTGTGAGATCGACGATACACGATATTATCGTTCTGATTTATTTAATTATTTATTTACTTACTTTCATTGGAAAGTGAACCAACTCCAGCGTAAGGCTAAAAGCAGCCTAATGTTTTTAATATGACTGAATTTGTGTTTAACATGACAACAAATTAATAGAAACATTGTAAGTTACTAATTATAATGTTACATTTCCTCAGTTATTGAAAAAGCAGCTAACAGTTACAGAAAACGAGCAAAGAACATTACATTACCAAAGAACATCATCACAAGCTCAGTCTAGCGTGACTTTATGCACTTTAAAAACACTCCCATTAAAATCACTGAATCTACACTGAATGATGAATAAATCTCATATACTTACATCGCGCGTACATCTGCACTTTGTTTATGAAGAGCGATTTCGCGAGTCAGAATTCAGTCAGCGTGCGCTGAACAACGGAACTCCGCTGTTTCATCGATGACTCATCTGAACGTCTCTGATTGGCCGCTGCATTCATAAACTCAACATAATCGTGTGTGATTGGTTATAACAGGCAATACTGTAAAAACGCGGAAAAAGAAATATAATGCAACAAATAAGCCCTAATATTAATTAGATAGTATTACTAGCCTAATAAAAAAATAATAATTATTTTATTATTATTATTATTATTAATAATAATAATAATAATAATAATCATAAAAATAATTGTCTTGCTATCGTCAAAGGCATCAGCCACAAGCGATATGTCTGGCTATCGTCGATACACGATACTATCGTGTATCGGCACAACCCTATAAGGTATAAAGGTGTACATTTGAGGGTACTGTCCCAGAGCAAGCTGTACTCGTAAAGGTAACATTTTTCTACAGTGTTTTCTGACAGTGTCCACTACTGCACATTGTTAGTGCACAAATTAGACTAGTAAAAGTGTTTAAAAGTATTATTTTCTGAAAGTCCACAGGGCCAATAGCGCCCAGAGTAGAGGAACCACCCTAAAACACCATTTAAACGGTATCTCCTGAAGACACTGTGTGCATGAGATGTTTTTCCATTTCGTCCAGTATAATTTGGCTCTAGTTTTCAACAAACTGTATTTAACAAGGCTGCTCTGTCTTTCTGACTCGTTCACCTCTGCAGGGCAGATCATTAATCAGAGGGAGGACTCCCTCTCTGTCCGGCCAAATGAGCAGCGAGAAACTAATGTTTTTCCAATAAGCCACAGATCAAAGGTCACCCATCCATAATAAAGCAGACTTCCACCATCTTTCTCATTAATATCAACAATCTGTGCCCACGGCTTGCAGCGAACAAATTGGCATCAGTGTTTCCTGAATGGAAACAAAAGAATGAAGGTAATGATTCAAAGAATGGAACAAATAATGTCTAACTATTTATGATGAACTAAATGGTGTCTTTAGAGCTTCGGAAATGGTTTAAGCACTGATGCTTTGCAGGCAGAGGGTGCTGGGTTACACAGCCCTTAATGGAACACTATAGAGTCATGGAGAGCAGAAACCTGCTGTAGGTCAAACGCAACCTTGGCTCACTAGTACAGACTTCGCAGGAGTCTTGGCAAATGCAGTTTACAACTTTCCATGAGGTCTGGACAGTTTCGAGGAAGACAACGCATCCAATGTGGCTAGTTTTATCTAGTTGGATATAGAGCATGGCGCTAGCAACACAAAGGTCATGGGTTTGACTCCCAGAGAATGAATAGGTTGAATGCAATATAAATTCCTTTGGATAAAACCGGCTGTATTTTTGAGAATTTGCATTTAACATTCTCTGACCAATTGCAACACATCAACACCGACTGTTGTTTCCGACTCAGCCAATAAAAACGTTCCACTGTCTGGACATCTTGGCATGACAGTTTCACTGGAAAAGCCTCTGCTGTCGTTTTATGCCTTGCAAACCCTTAAAGCTACATTCCTCCATGGCTCTCCGAGTTTGGTAATCTCCGGGCCGGGCCACGGTGCCAGTTCTCTGGGTCTGAGTTCACTTTTCCTGGGTCTGTTGTGGCTCATATTTCTGGTTGTTATGTCAGGGCCACCAGTGATGACAGGAATGCAGACGAGGGCTCATGAAGCACACGTCTTTGCTTCCAGAGAAAGCTGACAGTGTGACCCTTATAGGATGTTAGCGAAGCGGAGAGCAGTGTGGCGTAGCACAACACACGGTGGGGTGGGTCAGAGGGGACTGAGTGTTTAAACAGCAAATTGATAAAAATGATGATAACTGATAAAGACAATGATAACAACAAAAGGTGGGTCTTTGCATTTTGCACTCAGTATTAAATAAAACCAAGATTACTGAAGTACGTATTACAAGAAAATACTTGTTGCTTATGGTTTCTTGGTAATTATTAGAAATATATAAAAAATAAATAAAATAAAAAAGTTCTACATAAAAATAGAAATTTACCAGCTGTTTACCAACCAAAAAGTTTTCAGTGTACACGAATAAATGTAAATGTAGTGAAAAAAATTCTATGGATTAAAAAACAAAACAAAAAAAACATTCATTTACATACCAGTAATTTGTTTATTTTACTTTTTTATTTGTATTATTTATTTATTTTCTTTGAGAAATTAACTGTTATTCTGTAAAGACGTATTCAAATGATCACAAGTGACTATAAAGACTATAAACTCTTTAAAAATATATATTTTTGAATCCAGAATTCTAAAAACGTAAGAATCCTGAAATCCAAAATTTATTATGGCTTCCACAAAAATATTAAGCAGCACAATCTTTCTCAAAATTGTAATCAGAAATGTTTTTGAGTAGCAAATCAGTATATTAGAATGATTTCTGAAGAATCTTGTGAGACTAAATACTGGAGTAATGACATCTGCCATCAAAATAGTGCATTTAAACAGAAAACAAGTGATAAAATATCAAAGTATATTCATAATGTATTTGTTGTTAAACATCAAATTCAGGGTTTAAATTAAACAACTGAAACCTTAAAAAAATTATTTCCCCAAAATCACTTTATTTTAACGCTTAGGCCTATATTTCAAACAATTTTATACACTTTGCATTATTTATAGCAAGATTATTATTATTATTCATAGCACCAGATTAATTGATTATCAAAATAGTTGTTCACTGCAGCCTAGTCTAAGTTTAAAGATTTAGGTAAAACCCACAAGAACACTTTGTACAATGGACTTCACACTGCTTTTTGAACATGGTACTACAGCAATACCAGATTTTTAAACGCATGTATAATGCAATTACTGTTTTTTGTTTAGATTACAAAAAAAGAGTAATCTAAAGTGTGTCTCTTATGCTATTGGTTTCTTTCAAGCCACTGTCAGCTTGTTCCTGTCCTCTCTGAGTGACTGATCCCGCACTTGTGCTAGGCTGCAGGGTTTTTTTTAATCCATGAAGCTCATAGCACGCACCCGAGTAGCTGCCAGAACCCCCCATACATGAGAAAAACGTGTTCTGAATTATCAACCCTACCCCCCGCTTTCAAACCATACTGTTTTCCTTCTCTCTCACCCTCTTTTCTTCCAGGATCATCACGATCTCCTTCTCCCTCCTCAAAGCACCCCATACTGTAAGAAACACACCGCTGATACTCCCACGCCAAACAATCCCAAACACGCCTCCATTAGTGAGTGTCAGAAAGCGCTCCAAGCTACACAGACAGCTCTGTTTGCCCATATTTAGGCCACTCCACCCCCAAAAATACCACAAATCACTCTTACATTTGCCATAATAATGAAACAATTAGACAAGCTCTTCTCTGACTATAGGAATCCGTGTGTTGAAACCGAGTTGCCTCTTATTTCACACCAGATTGAACATGCAGTCACATGTACATCATATCTTTAGACTAGGGATTTCAAAAGCAAAAATGCTCTGAATCAAAGTCAATATAACAGAATTAAAAAACACCAAATTACAAGAAAAAAGAAAACCACTTACTGCTATTAAATTCATTTTTGTATACCTGAATAGTTGAGAAAAAAATGCAGTTTACATCATTTGGAAATACTTGAAAGCTACATGAATTTAAATGTAGTTTTACATTAATTTAGTCTAAAATTGTTAATGTTTCTCTTAATAATAAACTTTAAATAAAATGAATAAAACTGTATCAATTTAAATAAATAAATGTGTATGCAAATGGTGATAAAGTTTAATCCACAGTTTAAGTCATGTGATATTTGTACTTTTTTGATCTTGGCACTTTGACTCTGCTGCCATAAGCAATGGATATTTCCTTATCTAACCTGTATTCATGTGGCACCTGATTCAGTAGCTCATCAGCTCATTAGTAAAGTGCACATGAGCTGAAATGGGTACATATCCACTGGTGTGGAAGAAACCGCTCAATATCACCAAAAACGCCAGAGGTCTGCTGCTTTAAAGAGCATCTGTAAAATGTACAGCAAGTATGGTTGTCTTCAGCATGGTTTATGATTTTGACAACAGTGGAAAACAAAGAAACACTATAAATTTAAGAAATATGAAATATATCTTCATTTAAATTGCTATTCTGATAATATAGGATAATTTGTAAAAAAAATAAATAAATAAATATAAATTATATAAACTAACAAAATAAAACTAAATAGATAAAATAATAAAATGAAATAAAATAAAATAAAAAAGTCATTCAGCTCCCATAAAGAATAAACTGGAAAGCCCTTCACACCAGTGGACACGTGTAGTAAAATGTGCATGGGAATCTAGAGCTTGACTGAGTAACACTGATCTAGAACCATCTCCATTAGTGGTCCTACACAATCTGACCAGAAACAATCAGCAGTAATGTCTGTTTACAAGAGTCCATGTAAGATGTGGTATGTATTATGAAGACAAGATGGGAAAAGCATGTTGCTTTTGATTCTACTGACACAGGGTGAATGTTTTGGATTATAAAGTTGGTCTGAGGACATACTTCTGAAAAATGCAGTGTTATTTAAACAGAATGTATTCTTTCCCTCATATATCAAACTATAAGTCCTTAAAGGGGCCATATCATGGAAAACAGAAATGTTTATGCTCTTTCAAAATAAAAAAAAATAAAAATTGTATGTACTATACAATATTTACAACTCAAAGTTGCCTCTCTAGTTCATCCAGAATATTTAAGCTACAGGTCATTGAGAAGTCATGACTGTTGTGAAGCCACAATGAGTACATTATTATTTAAGGTATGTTTCTATTCAGTGCCTAAAACTAACATTCTGTCACACCTGCCAATAGCCAGTGACTTGAGAAATTTACCCACCATAAATATTTTTTAGCAGCCATGAAACTGTAAGTGCATTATTTCATTAAAAAAAGGCAGAAAAAAATGTTTATTTAATCAAATTATAAATATTAAATTAAGGAAATATCACTATAGTATTATATACTACAATACATGCTACAGAATAATTTAATTTATTTGATAATATTTAATAATTTATTTTTATTACTTTATATAACAAAATTACAATTACAATACTTATTTATGATTGTTTTCTTTCAAATGTTAAATCATACAGCTTTTATTTAGGTGAAAAACTGCAGAAAAAAAAAAACTTTTGAAATGTTTGAAAGACCTGTTTCTAATCATAAGCAATTTCTAAATCATAACTGTTTTTAGTGAGAGAAGCCTTCAACATTAAAACACCCCACAAAAGTGGCACCTTAAAAACGAAAGAATTAAGAAGTTGACAATACGCAATACATGTGGATGTTGCACGCAGACTGTGAATGAGGAGAGCTCGCATGTGCATGCCCTGAGAGGAAAGCGCCAATGCCAAGCTGCTGCCAATGAGGCCAGGCATCTGGACTCCTCCCGCTGCAGCCTAATTTCAGTAAAAACGAGCAATTATAGCCCTCCATGAAATAAATAGCCAGCGCAGAATGACCTCTGCCAAACCACAACTCAATGGCCTCAGTCCAAACCTAAACCATACAGCAGGAACTTCAACATTCATTAGGTACCTGAGCTCAACGTTCTCACCATTCTAGACAGTTCTGTGTTTCTCTAGGGATGACAGACTGATGTGTTTCAAAGTTCTGGATGTGAAATAATGTGATCATATTGTACAGATTAAAGAGCAAAGGACCAGAGGTGGTTTCAAATGGCATGGCGCTCAAAGCACATTAGAGGCCTGTGATTGCATTAGCAGGTTTAAGATGGCTTCACCAATTTAAAGCCATTTTTATTTCCCTGAAGTTACTGATAAAATGTCAGACTTTTTTTTAAAAACATCTCTGCTACTATGCCTTTAAGACTTACGTATTCTGTTTCTACATAGCCCTTGCATTGACCTTTGATGTTTTCCCTTCCACCCATACACACTCTACAAACACCCCAAACTCTTTAATCTAATTTTCATATGATACATGCCCTATATTAAGCCAAGCTGCACACATTAGGAAATGACCGTTTCCATTTTCCAGGCTTTTCCAAAGCTTCTAAAGACCTTGACACATCACATACATCTTGGAATTCTGACATTTGTTTGGCCATCCCTGAGTTCTGGTCTTCTAAGGAAACTTTTATCACCCTCACTCCCTGAAACCACACACAAACTCTATCTGTAATCCTGGTCTACATCTTTCAACAGGCTGGTCTATCACAAAAACATGGCTTTAATGGAGAGAGATGAAGCTGTCTGACAGGTTTGTTGAGCCCAAAAACACAAGATAAAAATGAGAAGTTACATTTTGCATAAAGAAACTGTTTACTTGTTTCTGTTAAAAAAGAATTTAAATCAGAGGTTTTCATTACACTCAAAATTTGTTATATATAATAAATAAATAAAAGACTATAATACAAAGCAATCAATTCACATGTATATAAAGTAATTCTATTTCTGACAGATGAAATAAAGTAGCTACTACATCAAAAATAGAAAAAAGGCGACCACCAGCTGAACAGCCGCTTTCAGTTTGGACAGCTCTGTTGATTGTAATGGGAGCGATCTAGTTTCACTCGTGTCTGGTGTAGACACACATAACCAAACTTTTTTGACAGATGCAAGCACTCAGGTTTGTTTGTTGTCATCTCCTAGGCTACAGATGCATTTTTGCATTTTAGGCCTATAATAAGCATGTATATTAGGCTACAAGATTTAAAGGGATACTCCACCCAAATAAAAATAAGAATTCTGTCATCATCTACTCACCCTTCATGTAGTTACAAACCTGTATGCCTGACTTTCTTTTGTGAAACACAAAACTAGATATTTTGAGGAACGTTGGAAACCAAACAACTTTGGAGCCCATTGATGTCCATTGTATGGACAAAAACAAAACAAAACAAAAAAAGACAAACATTTCTCAAAATATCTTCTTTTATGTTCCACAGAAGAAAGAAAGAAATGAGGGCCAGTAAATGATAACAGAATTTCAGTTTTTGGGCAGAGTATCCCTCAAGGCCAAACCAAAATTCAAAAAGCAAAAACTGATTTGAGGGGTCAGAATTAAGCATTTTACTGCTAACACATGAAGTGTTACATGGAAAGTAAACAATATATCATAATTACATGAATATTTATCTTATTTTAGGTACTTAAATTGATGGTTCACCCAAAAATAAAAATTGTCATCATTTAGTCACTCTCATGTTGTTCCAAACCTGTATGAAGTTCTTTATTCTGCTAAACACAAAAGAAGATATTTTGAAGAATGTTGGTAACCAAACAATTAATGGTAGCCACTGACATCCATTGCATTTTTTTTCCATACAGAAGTAAATACAGAGGAAAGAAACTCATACAGGTTTGGAACAACTTGAGAGTGAGTTAATGATAACAGAATTATCACTTTTGGGTGAATTACACTTTTAATTGTCCTAAAAATGTCACAACGGTACTAAAATCGGACTAGAAATAGACATATGACCCCCTGATGGCATGTTCTCCACAGCTTTTGTGAGGCATCTTCCTTTTTTTGCAATTTAACTGTTAGTACAAACACAGAATTCCTAAAAAAAAATGTTTTGGTGATGTTAAACCTAAACAGAACTAGAACATCTGGCCATTTTCCTCACAAAAAAACACAAATATTTTTTAGAGAATACTAGATGCCTCATTAAAAAAAAAAAATCATATAGCATAACAAAAAATAAATGGGACATCCGATCAGCCTGCGAGATCAATAGCTGTGAAAGTGGCGGTGAACTCCGTTCGAACTCTTGCTCAGAGGCGGCACTGAATTTATGCAACTAGGTCGCCCGCGCACGAACGACAGCTTCAGTCAGGCAGCCTGCCACCGAGCAATGGCCCGCGCACTCCTCGCCGCTTCATTAGGGAGATCGGCGCAGCCGTTTCAAACAGAATCCATCATGTGAAGTAGATTGAAATCCAAGCAATTAAAGGGAAACCCCTCTGCTCTTCAAAGGCACCGGGAACGAGCAGGAACAGATATCTCTATTGCCCCTCTGCCATTTCAGAGCCGCGAGATGACCGCAACGTCTTTGTTGAGTTGCACGCTCATAATCAACACCGGAGAATCGATGTATTCTGGCTTCAAACATACAGAGCCCTACTTTCATGGTCTGATTGTAAAGCGATTCTGTCCAAACCCTCTCCATGGCACCGTGGCGTTAAGTTAAGCACTTGGCTGGCATTAATATATGCCGTGTCTCTCCGAAGGCCCCGGAGCGCTTCTCGCCAAGGCTAATCATGGTTTAGCAATGAGCGCAGCGGCGAAAGTTTTATCGTAGAGGTCTTAATGAGAGCACCATACGTTCCGCGAGGCCAATTTGAGTCGTGTCCAACAAACTTAAACGAGAGTCCTGCCTTTCTCTCGAATTGTTCATCAACAGTCAGAATCGTCTGAGATATGGTCACTGATACTTTGAAATCTCCACCGCTTTCATTCAACTCTCTTGTCTCCACAGCGGTGAAGCACATGGGCATTGGCTCGTAGCCCAGAGAGGAAACTTCATCATGATTTGAGCAATATAATATTTGAGTAATTTATTCCCGGGGTCCAGGGCCAGACTCGCATCCAGGGTTGATTTAGGAGTCCCTGCTTTGTTGTAACCACGGCAGACATTCTGGAATAGGGCAATTTCAGCTCAGCTGTGTGTAGTTTGGAAACACACTATCATGGCAGAATAGAATAAAATTAAAGAAAATAAAGCCTTTTTTAGGCTCTGATTTAAAACAACACAACTCAGTTTCATAAAAATACAGTTTAGACATGTGCGAAGGCTTAAAAAGTGAGAAATTGTTTTATATCGCCTAAAATGGGCTTCACTAAGCAATAGCAGAGGCATACATATCTTCATTACGTGTTAGACTTGACAGAGTATTTCAGGAATTAAAGGAATAGTTCACACTAAAATGAACATTTTGTCATCATTTACTCACCATTGTGTTGTTTTGGCCATGTATTATTTTCTTTCTTCAAAGAAACACAAAAAATGTGTTATACAGAGGTCCAGAAGTCATACAATTTGTTCTCCATCACATTACTGCAGATCTAAATATACACGGCCGCAAATGAAATTTGTGAGATTATCTTGCAATACTATTGAAAAGTGCTTGAGCTCACCAAAGACGCATTTATTTGATCACAGAAACGGTAATATTGTGAAATTCTGTTACAATTTAAAATAATTTTAAAATGTAATTTATTGCTGTGATTACTCCAGTCTTCAGTTTCACATGATCCTTCAGAAATCATTCTAATATGCTGATCATTTCCTATTATTATCAATGTTGAAAACAGTGGTGCTGCTTCATATTTTTGTGGAAATCATAATACTTCTTTTTCAGGATTCTTCAATGAATACAATATATTTTAAAAGAACATTTGAAATAGAAATGTTTTTGAAACATTATATAGGCTATGTCTTACTGTCATATTTGATCAATTTACTGCATCCTTGCTAAATAAAAGTATTAATTTCTTTGGAGGAAAAAAAATATATATCACAGACCCAAAACCTTTTGAAAGGTAGTGCACATTTGTATGCAAAAATATGAGTTCTTCCATATAGCTCACAAGACGTATGGACTACTTTTCATGCTTTTTTAAGATCATCTTTGCTCTTTTTATAGAAAAGAGCAGCTTAGACATGCTGCCTAACATCTCCTTTTGGGTTTCACAGAAGACAGACAATGATTTAAACAACAACAATGTGAATAAATGACAAAATGTGCATTATTTTGAGTGAGCTACTCATTTACTGCATTGTTTCTTGTCCAGGTGATGGATAATGAGAGATTTGCCAACACCCTGCAGCAAACTGGCAACCTGAACATTTAAAAATAGTTGCAATCAATGCTTTAATCAGCTAGAATAACAAGACATCTCTCTCACACACATATGCTGTGTGTGGCTGGGGTGTGTTCCAACAAGCTGGAAAGCTTTTCATATACATTATTTTATTTAACGAGGGTACAAATCCAGGCTACAGATTCTGCCATTGTTGTGATAGTCATTACTGTATAATCATCATCATCAAAAGACAGGCTGCTCTTTATTCAGGCACAAAAGTGCAGGAATAATGAAAAGCTGATGATTTTGTTCTCACTCGCTGGAGAAGTGATTCAGTACTCACAATGTTCGAACGCCATCTAACCGGCTGAATTATGTTAGTCTATGAATTTTATGAGGCATGGCGGATATTTTCTTGGAAACTGCTAAATGCTGTATCCAGACATTTGAATGCCCAAGACACAGACTAAAGAAACAAGTAACATTTGAAATATCCCATTTTAAAGAATGAAATGTTATGAATGTGATTCTGCCTTCAGCGAAAAAAGACGACTGATTTTCACCTTGCAGCTGATCTAGATCTAGAGATATCACCCTATAAACTGCAACAACCCAAAACACTTAAGCAACCACAGGTTTTTGCATGGGGAGCATCAGTTTGTTCAGAAGATATACAAATCTACCTAGTTACAGCACTAAATGCTATGCTGAGCCCCTTTTCTGGTCAAGAAAGCATCTAAACCTCCAAATTTGGAGACCACCCTGAGCTTCTAGGAAAGAAAGAGATGGAGCAGTGAGGACATTCAAAGTGAGTGAAAGCCAATGTGTGAGTGAATGTCATCTGGCCCGCCTGAGCAGCCCATTCATAACTCCAGGTCACAAGGCAAAAGAAAACAAAGAAATCTGAGCCAAGAATTTAAAGCTTTGTTTTTCTTCTGTGAGAGAAGACCTGGGATTGAGTTCCGGAATCATTTGGCCAGTGTCCCCTGTTCCGCAGTTGCCATAGAGCTCACAGGATGTCTTCCAGATGACATAAGAACCCAATGGAACCCACTGGAGCAACGCAATGAAAGGCATGTATGTTGAAGGACTAGGCCATATAGAAAATATTCATGAAGTATTAGTAGTGATTTTGCTGAAGTAAAATTAAGCTGCTTTATACTACTATATTTTTTTTTCTAAATACTCTTAGATTAGACTAGCTTTACAAAAAATTTCTTGCCTCAAAAGAATTGTTACATTAATGTGAATCAGTTCAAGTGAATCAATTTTAGGCATTATTTTATAATAAACTCATGAATGGTTTCTACACAACATTTATCAAAAGTGACAGTAAATCAGTAAATTTACATTTTAAAAAAAAAAAGAAAAAACTACAGACCACAAACTTAAAAGGTAGTGTATATTAAATTTTTGCAGCGATATTTAAGTAAAAATATTTTTACTAGTTATTAGTGAACATACATCAAAATGATTAATTTTTTTCCTGTGTATATTTAGTCTAGGGAAAAAAAGTTTGGAAAAATGCTTGGGTATTTTAAATTGTATTTGAATTCTTACATTAAACATCTAATTTCAATAGCAAACAGACTATATATATATATTAAAATTCATAATATTCAAAAGGCTGAAAATATTTTGCTATATTACACAACCCCTGATGCGCTGTAAGCCAAGAACAATACACTGTGGCTTTAATTCAGCATAAGCGGCACAGCAAAAACAGCCTCTGCGTGCGGTGTGAATACTCTCATTTGTTAACATGGGTGCCGAAAAAATACGCTCTGCTTACGCGTGCAGTGTGAAACCGGCGTAAGGGGCCATTCACACAGAACGCGTTTTTCCATTCCAATGCGCTACTTTTCCATTGTTTTTCTATGTAAACGCGCTTGACGGACGTGCATGACCGTTACGCTCGCGTCTTGCTCCTTTGCAGCGCCTCGCGCCGCGTTTTTAAGATGCCGTGTCAAGTTAAAAGAATTTCAACTTTTACACGCAGCGCCGCTCATCAATGTCAGTTCCAAAGCAGTGGACCAATCAGAAGAACTCTGAGGCGGGGAAAGCGTTGCGAGCTTCTGTTTACAGTAACAAGTTGGCATGACGCTTATTTGAGCAGCATGGTGGAGGCACTTTACGCTGCGCTTTAAAATCCATTCTGCTGCCATGCCTGCATGACGTTAAAGACGCGTTTCAAAATGGCCCCTTGCTGCACACAAAGCAGCACTGCGTCACAAACTGCTTTATCAGGCACAGGCATGATGAAATGGAAATGAGACTAACTTGACCAATTCAGAGATTACGCGCCACGAAAGGAGGGGCTTGAAAACAGAGAACTGCCAAACGAATCGTTACAAATATAAAAATACAAAAGACATTACAAGCATTGAAAGTAAGACCTGCATTAATACGCGTCAACCTGTTGTTGGGGACTCCCAAAACCAAAATATGAACCTTTCATTACCCATAATAGGGGCACTTTAACAACATTCACATGTTCACAGTTCTCTGATGTCAGCTGATGGTCATACTGACATGCAGGTAAACAAATTCAATATGTAAAATGGGAAAATTTAATTTATTAATTTTAATGTTAAATTTTTAGAATTTAATTATATATGATATTTTCATGAACTCATAAACCCACTGCACTTCTTTCATTTACCCTAGTTTGTGAAACCTTGGAGTAATGTAATGTTTAATTTATATTCATGATGTTGATAACAGAGATGGAATATATTTTATTTCTCTTTGCTTTTTATAACAATAATCCCATTCAAATCTAAAAAAGTTAGGTCAAAAGTAATCTAAAAGTAATCCAAAAGTAGTCAGAATACATTACACCTAAAATGAGTAATCTAGATTACATTACTGACTACAATTTTTGTCTTGTAATTTATAATCAGTATTTGTAATCTACCAAGCGCTGTTGGTTAATTATAACATTTCAAGTAAGAGCGCATACTCAAGCGCAGAGATGACTACACAATGAATCTGGTAGCAAACCCCTACAAACGCGTTTTAAGAGAGGATGCAATCAATGAAAATTCTGGCCGGTCAACAAAAGGAAACACTGGGTCAAGGCCACAAGCTTTGATTTTTCCCCTCAGCTTCTATATTTTGGCCATTTTTCACCATTGCATAAATTAAATAGCCAAAATGTGCTTTTTACTGTTTTGTCCTGCTTTCCAAATAAAAAAATCAATAACAAAACAACAATTTAAAAATATTTACTTAACATTGAACATTTTTTAACATTCTATCAGACATTATACCAACAAAGCACAATTTAACTTAAAATTAATAAGTTACTAAAATAATATTTTTTGGCCATTTTTGAGACCCCCTTCTTGAATCAGGCATGTATTTTTTACTGTACAAATAAATGCAGCCTTGCTGAGCAGAAGAGACTGCTTTTAAAACATTACAATATATTACAGATCCCAATTTGAACACTATGTGTGAATGTTATAATAAATGTATAGAGCTGTTGTAGGGTAATTATTGTTATCATTATTATTGTCTTATTTTTTTATTTTATTTTACAGAACAACAGTAAAATTACAATTCTAACATTTATGAATGTTGATGGAGTTGTTGCTTTTTCTTAGATTTTATTTTGGCAGAAACTTAGTGCTGCTTTTTGTTGACAACAGCATGCAGATATTTAAATGATTCTCATTACGAATTTGGGAAGATGTCTGTCGCACGTATCACATTGTCACATGGCTTTAAATAAATTATAAAAATGTTACTGAGCAAATGAGGAGTAACAGTGTTTCAGCGCAGAATTTCCTCACGCTTTGGACTTTGAACCCTGGCCCCGCCAGCTAGTGCAGCGCTGTTTGAATGCATGCAATTCGTGCGTGTATTAGAAAACATAACATTCTGCAGTTTATTTACTAACGCTTAGGCCATTTCGATTTCTTTTCAATCATCACAGTAACCAGCAACAACCACCTCTTCCTCTTCTCATCGGAGACATGAGATGCAGCACTAAGCAGTCTCTCGCTGTCTGTGCTTCGTGCTTGTAATGATTACTGTGTCTTTCTCTGACAGTTTTAAATACTTTCACACTGCAGACGTGTTTGCTGCATTAGTGCAAGCCTCTATTTGATCGCGTCACGGCATTGTTCGGTACAATTTATTCGGTCTTTTCGCTTATAATTTCGGTTGTCGAACATTCAGTGCATCCCTATTTTAGGGTATACAGCTTTAAGCACTGGAGGAATATCTAAACAGATGGAAATCACAAATGAAAATAAAATACAGGATGATCTTAGATACATGCTACGGACAAATTCACTTGAATCCAGTTGTGCCATCTGCAATTCAAGTGTTGAAAAGCAGAATAAATCCAAACCAGTACTTCACTGTCACACATCCATCAAGGCGGATAAAGTGTATAGAGACCAAACCATCAACATGTAACGCATTAGTCTTTAATAATGTATGTCATACATGGTCTGACATCACACAATGACTTATAAATATCATGTTCCCTGCATTCCTGCATCTTTGAAGTTTGCAATTGCATCAGACTTTGCCTTCATTTTTTGACTGGAACTAAATGTATTTGTAAAGACTCCACTAAAAACAGGCCTGTCAGCCTGTCTTTATGAATGTCTTAAGTGCCGTTTTCTAATCAAGTTCATTCAGAACACATTGTTCTTTGGTGTCTGTGAGATTTTGATGTTGCCTACAAATGTTCTCCAGCTAATTTGCCTGAATATCAGTTACAAAAATACCAAACTATTCATACTACACCAGTGTACTGATTAACATCACAGGACAACAAACATCACAGCTGATTCATCTGTCTTCACATCTACTGGAACTGGGTCACACTGGATTGTTATTGATTATCTATACTATTAATTAAACAAGAGACAAACTCAATGAATATGGAAAGCAATTATGTATGCACAAATGTTGAGGATTAAACATACAGGACTGGACATTTTGTTTGAGAAGGGTATAAAATGTCTAAAATGGGACAGTCATTTGCAACTACTGAACTTTTAAAGTGGAAATGAATATGATATATACCATGGTAATACCAAAACAGTAAGTCTTTGCAAATGGATGTAGAAAGAAGACAATTAAAGAGGAAAAAAAGGGGGAAACTTAGTTATAAAACAGGGCAACAACATGATTGTTAAAGGACTGAATAGAAGCATTGTGGCAGCAGTGCAAAAAAGCAAAAGCTTACTAGTAATGATGTGTCAGTCTTGGCATTAAACTGTTAAAAGTATGGAAAGAATCATAACCCAGCATAAACAATCTTCATTCAAACCATCCAAAGAACCAAAACTATTATTACTGAACCAAAGAACTATTATTAAACTCTAAATATGTATTTCTTTTAAACACTATGCACAATCAAGAGTCCTGTTACTCCAACCACTGATAATGAATTGCTATGGGACTCTGCCCTCTAGTGGAGAGCAGCAGTCAAACACCACAGGACACAGCAACATGTGAATCACACCAGCAGGGTCAAAGAATTCAAATCCATCACTAAATTTTGTGCCAATTTTACCCATTAATAAATAAATAAATAAACAGCCTATTTGCCAAAGTTATGTTAAATTATATTATTTATTTGATTTTTTTTTATTACATTTTAAATGGGTGACTATTTTGAAAGACCTTAAATAAATGTTCTGAATATTAAGTTCAGATTCATAATTATCACATCATTTCATAATACCTTTTTTAATGTTTTTAAAGAAGTCTCTTCTGCTCACCAAGCCTGCATTTATTTGATCCAAAGTACAGCAAAAACTGTAAAATTTTGAAATATTTTTAGTATTTAAAATAACTGTTTTCTATTTGAATATATTTTAAAATGTAATTTATTCCTGTGATTTCAAAGCACAGTTTTTAGCATCATTACTCCAGTCACATGATCCTTAAGAAATCATTCTAATATTCTGATTTGCGTCTCAAAAAACATTTATTATTATAATTATGTCGAAAACAGCCGAGTAGAATTTTTTCAAGTTTCTTTGATAGAAGAACAGCATTTATCTGAAATAGAAATCTTTTGTAACATTATAAATGTCTTTATCATCACTTTTGATCAATTTAAAGCATTCTTGCTAAATAAAAGTATTAATTTCTATCATTTCTTTCCCAAGAAAATAAATAAATACTGACTCCAAGCTTTTGAATGGTACAGTGTAGGCTATAATGTTACAAAAGCTTTTTATTTCAGATAAATGCTTTTCTTTCTATTCATCAAAGAATCCTGAAAATTTTTTTTACTCAACTGTTTTAAATATTGATAATAATAAATGGTTCTTGAAGAGCAAATCAGCATATTGGAATGATTTCTGAAGGATCATGTGACACTGAAGACTGGAGTAATGATGCTGAAAATTTAGCTTTGATCACAGGAATAAATTACATTTTAAAATACACTAAAATCAAAAAAAGTTATTCAAAATTTTACTGTTTTTTTCTGTACTTTGGATCAAATAAATACAGACTCGGTGAGCAGAAGAGACTTCTTTAAAAAAACAAAAAATCTTACTGTTCAAAAACTTTTGACTGGTAGTGTATTTTTATTTATATTTTACATATACAACTTTTGACTGACAGAAATAAACAGAAAAAATAAAAACAAAATTTACAAAAAAAAACAACAAACAAAAACAAAGTCAACGACACACATTGGCACATTTCTGAGCCAATATAAACAGAATGAAGCCAGATTTCTTTTACTCATTTTTTATGTTCACTCATCTCCATTAAATAGCTGAATAAATAATGTCAATATAATAATAATGGTTATATACTTTTTTCTTTGGAATAATAAACATAGGATGAAGACTGACACAGTTGTGATGTCATGTTGACCTCACTGCTCACTGGCATTAAATTACCTGAAAACTTAATTTTACAAGCACTGGCTCTTATCCATGAGGTTTAGAGCCAGATGTTCAACACTGTCCACATATACGCTCACAATTACAATCCAGCAGCAAGCAAGAGGAATGATTTCACCCATACATGAAGCCTCTTAGATAAATCTCCAGGCATTACAATGTATGCAATCACAGGATGTGTTAGATTGCCATGAGTAAGGCGGATTTAGATTAGTGTGCAAAGCACTTGATGAATCTTATCAGTACTGCACCAGCAGGGGGAGCCGTGCACAATGCATCTCAAAGCTCCGCCGGGCTCGCCTGCTTTTGATCCGTCTTAAGTGGATGAGATGAGGATGACCTCACCGCTGGGACTACCACAGACACCACAACATCACTCTGGTATTCCTCAGACTCATGCTGGCCCTTTGAGTCACCACCAGCGCTAAGTCAAGTCACCTTGCAATTCTCCAATAAGGATGCTTTAAAAGCTAGAATAACAACATTTACTAGTATTAATTCAGTTATGGATTAACAGCCTAATCCACAGTTATTCGCCTAAATCAAGCCTGTCAAAACCTTTGTTATTAAATATCATAATGTTCATATCATGCCATCTTTTAAGCAACCTGACCAACAAAAACACACTGAGTCAAGAGTGCAAGCATTGCCAAACACGTTCCAAATGCATCCACCTTTCCATGAATTTATGACTCTTTACTTGTAAAAACGTGGTAATATCCACCCCCGACAAACCAGGCGCTTTGGAATGCGTCCGACTGGAGTTAGTCATCCATAAATCACCAACAAGATGGCATACTGGTATAGATACTGCAGCCCGCATCTAGACCACATCTGAAAAGATGCCAATCAACAACAGTCGCCATGTCAACACAAGCCAAACAGAAAAAAACAACATGAGAATGAGTTGAATCTACCGTCCTTAAAAGTGGACCGTCACTGATACTAAAATCACTGAGCCTCAGGGGTAAATCTCATAAAACTTGTCAAATACATGTCTGGGTCGTATTTCATCTCAAAAATCAAAAGAAAGAAATAAGATCCATTTTGTTTAAAGACAGCGAAGCCTATTTTAGGACCATTTTGGCTACGTTTACACATTCGTTTTCGTTTTAAAATGCGTAACTTTTGCTACGCCTGGCGTTTTTGAGACTTTCGAAAACGCTGCAGACCCTGTTTTAGTTTGTAAACTCTGGAGTTGCGTTTCAGTGTAAACAGACCAAAATGAAGACTTTTGAAAACAATAGTGTGGCTGCCCACATTCGCTCTGACGACAGTGTAAACAATAACATTATGCTCGTTGTACCTGCATGAATGGTCATGTGACATACATTTTCGGTTGTGTAGTGTGGACGGAGAACGTTTCTGAAACGCAGTGAAAACACAAGTGTAGACAAGGATCATTTTCATTTTAAAATACCGTTTTAAAACGGAAATGCACTAGAGTAAACAGGGCCTAAGATTTGTTTGCATTGACATTTTCACAGCGTTTATATTTAAATTGTAACATTTATATAGTACACGTTATGTTTGTTTCTCATATCTTTATGAGTCTGAAGACTTACTTTCTTTACAAAACTAAAATGTAAAAGCATTTCATTTAAAAACATGGTTGGCTGTTTTGAATGACTTTAAATACATGTTCTGAATAATAAGTTTGGATACATAACTTTGGTCCTAATAATAATAATAATAATAATAATAATAAGTCATTATGTGTCATCATTTTTATAATCTATGTTATTTCATAGAGTCCGAATTTTAGACTGATAGTGCATCATGGTAATAAAAAAAAAAAGAAAAAAGAAAAAAGTAAATAAATTGTAGGCTATGTATTCTTTATGCAAAAATCAAATAAATAAAACTAAATACTAACTACAACTGCTACTACTAATAGGAATAATAATTTTATATATAATATAATACACACACACACACATACATTATATATACATATATATATATATATATATATATATAACTAAATACTAAGACTAAAAAACGTAATTTTTGAAATAAAATTAAGAGAGTCTCAACTAAATGCATGAGGTAATTGCATCAGCTCCTTAATTACTCTGTGATTGGCTCAAACTCTTTGACAGCAGACTGCTTACGTCAGAGTCCTAACCTCGCACATGTTTTTCAAACATTAATCTTTCGGCTTTGCTCGTACACAGCATCAATATGGAAAATGCAGGGCAAGGGTAACATTTCTTAAGGCTCTAAACAAAAAAAAAAGAAAAAAAAGAAAAAAAAAGAAAGGTTGTATCAGCATGTGTGCACATAGATGCATGGGGGGAAAGCTAATTACCAGGGGTACACATAAGTTTTTCAGCTTGGTTCTCATAAGAGAACCTGGAGATTTGGTTTGGTCCTCACACTGCATATAATGCGACCCATTAAATATTACTGTAAAAAAAATAAGTTTATAGTTACAATATTATTGCACTTTTAGTTAGTTTTTTTTAATAAAATAAACTAAATAAAGTGTGATAATACTATTTAAAATTAAAGGGAAGTATTAAAGACAAATACAATTATTTTATAGTAAACTTAAAAATAAAATGCTAATATTTACTACTACTTATATATATATATATATATATATATATATGAATTTTCATCATTTTCAGACTTAAAAGCAGCAGGGTTTTATTTTGGCGGGTTGCCGACAAGTAAGTATACGCGCTTCCATGTAGCGCTGCTGAGTGAATGAACTGTCACAGTTTTGCATTGTGCTTTGAAAACGGCCTCGGAAAGCCTAGATTTATGCTTTCAGTTTGGATAGAAATCTTATATATTACAGTATGTCGATCTAAAATGGTAATTGTGCATTAATAGCTGTCAACCATGTCGGTACGCAAATGCGCTTTCAGAAGATATTTACACTGCGCATTTTTTATTTTGGTCACGCATGCGGACCTGCGTACCACTTATGTACACCCCTGCTAATTACATTTTGAACATTTTGAAATATAGCCTGAGAAAAGAAACTGTATGAGTTTACTCTAAAGTGCAGATCATGAGTTAAAAGCTGCAATGCATAGCAGTACCGACTAAAAGTATAGAGCTAAATGTTGCTCTTATACTGTTCTGAGTGGGTTTCTAGTTTCTCTTATAATTACTGAGCTCAGGATTTCAGTGCAATAAAAAGGTCTTGGATCATTGCACAGGAAAATCTCAAACCGGGGTGAGATTTACGAGCAGTATAGTCAGTTGAGGGCATGGCCTTCTCTCCCCTCTCCGGAATCAGCCTGTACAGACACACACACACACACCTGAGAGAGCTGACTGGAAACAATGCACACAGGTGAGACCACACAACCCTCATTCAGCCATGGGCAAATGAGAAATGGCTCATTCCTACACACATTCTTCAAACACACACATAGACTCAGTCAATGTTGTTAAGGCATGCTTGCCTGAGTCATTGTATAATTTGCCAAAAGTAAGTTTTGTCATTTAAAAGCTGCCGTTTAGAAAGTGCATAATCTGCATAACTGTACTGCACAACCTAATATTATCTGAACTTATGTTATCGCATCATTTAACACAGGCTTTCACTTCACAAGAGAACAAAGAACGCTAACAGCCACCTGTTTTCAACACTTCATACTCAAAGTGTAGTGCAAAGGAACAGACAGATTTGTTTTTACTCTGAGTGGTTGTCAGGGTGTTTCTAGGAGGATCTGGTCTGGGTGGTTGCTAGAAGGTTACCAGCCCAAGCTGTGATATTCTAATATTTAGGTTCCTTCTCAAATTTTTAAAACTTAAGTTTTATCGTACGCCATTTCAGAAAAAAAAAAGTTTGATTAAAAAGTTACAGAAGTAATAGCACATCTCTCCTTAATTTAAATTATCTTTTTTTTTTTGAACAAATGGAGCAGGGTGATCCAGATGTTCACAAGAATTTTAGAATGCAAAAAAGATAACCAGCTAAACAGATTCAACCAAAAAAACCTCTGTCCTTACCCTAAATACGAAAAACAGTACTTTGATGACACTTTTCGTAACCCATCCCCAAATACAAACTGTTAGATTTCAAAATAAAACCCACTGCAAGAAGTTGCAACCTTAAATCAAAATGCAAATCGACATTTAGTCTGCTTAAACCCTGCCAATTTCCTATAATCAACTGCAAGCTTGTGTTTATTTTTGAGTTCATTGGCCACATCTCAAAATCCAATCAACAACTGATGAATAGAACAAAGTCTCCGCCCTAGATTTTTTCGATAATCTGTTTCACTCGGATGTACATCACAGTACAGAATAAAAAATTGCTAAAAAAAAAATAAAGTATTGCTACATCCATTATATTGGGACTTTAAAGTACCACAGCCATAGATATTTCAATGTCCTCTTTGGCCGCAGTGCTGCAAATCAACCTTCCTTACACCATCTGTTCTAAAATGTATCTTGAAGATGCCGCATCAAGTTAATAATAATAATTCAATCTTTAAAACTGTCTTAAGACCATTATATTCTTGTTCTGCTGTACTTTGACAAACTTTTTTTTTTTTTTTACATACAAAATCACATCCTATTCAAAAACACCCTAAAGCCCAAAGTACACTTTATTTTTGTATGCATACACAAGCTAGATGCTATCTCATAAACTTTTCACCCAAACGACTGTCAGTGTGGTCTTGAATATTTTGTTGTTGTTCCGTCTCTTTAGTTTCATTTTCTACCGTGGTTACAAAAGTCAGATGGTGCACTTACAGTACGCGTGTACTATTCTGGTGAAGGAATTTTCATCATGTGCACTGTACGATGACCCTCGCGTATGCGTAAAAACCGAAGTACGCCTTGGCCTTAAGAAACGAGTACAATCAGGGTAAGGTTACCCAAAACTAGGCTAATTATTCAAGGCAGTGTACTGATTGTTCAGGCAAATTGACCAGATGATTTTAAAATCAGTTCATTCTAAAAATACAGAGTTCTGCATATTGACAGAGTTATTTAATTGTTTAGGAAATGTGTCTATTAAAATTGACTTGGAAAGCCAATAATCAGGGGGGGCACATAAGTTTTTCAGCCTGATTCTCATAAGAGAACCTGGAGAATTGGTTTGGTCCTCACACTGCATATAGTGTGACCCATTAAATATAACTATAAAAAAGAAATTAATATGAGTGATAATATTACCGCACTATTTATTTATTTATTTAATATCATCAGTGCATCACTATAATATAAAATAATAAACTAAATAATAAAGTGTGATAATACTATTACATTTTAAAATTTAAAAGGGAGTAACCTTAAACTTAACTGTAAACTTAAAAATAAAATGCTCATATTTACTATTTCTTTTCTTTTTTTAAAATATGAATTTTCATAATTTTCAAACAAAATCAGCAGGCTTTTATTTTGGCGGGTTTCTGGCAAGTAAGTATATGCGCTTCCGGATTTAGCACCGCCGATTGAAGAGCGTCAGTGAAGCTTCTATACTCCTTGGTTTTGCGTTGTGCTTTGAAAATGCAGTGGATAGCCTAGATTTATGCTTTCAGTTTGAATAGAAATCTTATACAGTACAGTTCGTCAATCTAAAATGGTAATTGTGCATTAACAGCTGTCAACCATGTCAGTACGCAAATACGTCAGAACTTATTTACACAGAGCATTTTTATTTTGGTCACGCATGCGGACCACTTATGTGCACCCCTGCCAATAATGCACAATAGTACACAAAGCCAACAAGTTCAAGTATTTCTAGTTTAGTGGTTCTTAACCTTTTTGACTCCAAGGCCCCCCACTGTCCACAATATACAGAGACAATGTGAGTTTTTTCCCCAGTTGTTTATTATTTGAAATAAGAATAAGGATTTTTATAAATACTTCTATTCACAATTTCCATCCACTAAAATATTTTAGAGCTTAAAATGCATAATGTATATTCATTATAAAAATTCTCACAGAGGTAGATTTCATGAACTGAAACAACTTTTCTAGGTCAAAAAACAACACTTAAAATTAAGCTAAAAAACTTTAAATAATTTTAAAAATGCTTTGATTTTTAGCTTATTTTAATGCTTGTTTTGCCTTACTTTTCAATCACCTGGTCTAGTTATAGTAATAAATTCCATACAATGCACCACAAAATGGTCACTTCAAACACTTTTATGATGTTTCTCTTTTCTTGGATGATCAGAACTTTCACACGCTACTGAAAACTCATTACCGATCACTTTCTGAACTCTTTTTCTTGTCGTAATCACTGTAACATAGTATCAAAATGAACTATTTTTTGTGAAGTAAACATGCGAAGAATGTCTCTGTCCATCAATAGAGGGTTTTTCCTCTACAACTCAGCTGTTCCGCAAGACATGTCAAACACAAAGAGACGGATACAGCATAGCTCTTTCTCCTGCAAAAATAGGGGTGGGAGATCAGGAATAGAGTGAGAGAGGGAGATGCAAGTAGAGTAGTACAGAAGAAAGAAAACCCTGACGCCTACAGCGACACTCCTCAAAAACCTGCTGTTTGTCAAGGACCAAGGCTCCTTCCTCTTCCCTTCACTTCTCTAAGAACATGCTACAATACACAGACCTGTCCCATAATCTACAGAGCTGCAGTAACAGTAATGGCTACGGATAAAGAGCGCTGCTATCCTCAGTGTGTGTCTATGGGGCTGAATATGGGACAGCAGTTTTCTGCACTAATTAGTCTGAATAATGGAGCTAAACGTCAGGGGTCTTGATGAGGATGTGAATTTTTTAGCTTCATTCATGTCCAAAAAGACAACCAAAACCTTTACAATGATAGCTGTTAAGACTAGATGTGTACTATAATTCTCACAATAGGCAATAGCACAACCCCAGCACTGAAGGGAAGGCCTGTTCCTTTAAGAGAAGAACAAACACATGCATCCTCTGCCTTAATGATCACAAGAAGGTTTCGAGTTACAGGTGATCAAATTCCTCAATATCTCAAAGCTGAAGACAAAGGCTGTGTCCGAAACCTAAAAAAAAACAAAAAAAAACAAACACTGTGCAGGGAGTATATGGCAGTAGGAAACCATCGATGCAAATCTGAATGTTTTTGTAACATCCGCTGTACTAAGATGCCGCCTTCATTTTCTGAGGAAGCATAATCATTTCTACAGAGAATTGCAGTACTTAAATATTTGCTTGCTTGCTTACTTAAGGGTCATTTGATTTTTTTGGAGATCACTGGAATTGACATTATGGCCTTGGAAGCCATTGTGAAACCAGGTTTCTTCTTACAAAAACATTAAATCGCTGACTGGCTGTACAGGAAAGCGGCAGATTTTCTGTTCGGACACAGCCAAAAAACACTTTAAAATATTGATTTGTCACAGAACAAGCACAAGCAAATCATGCTTTCTAAAACAATGAAATATTTGTTCTAAAAAGTACAATGGTTGCATATGAGGACAGTGTCCAACTCAAATGTACATTTAAATATAAATATCAGACCTGGTCAATCATATTCCTGGAGATCTGCCATCATGAAAAGTTTAGATCTCAGCTAGAAATACAACATTGAAACCCATATTTACTACAAAAATATTCAAATACCATGGTATTTACATGGTGTTCAAAATCAGCAATGAATACTATGAAATTACCATGGTACATTTCCAAAAAAAAAAAAACAAAAAAAAAAACACACAACATCATTGCACTACCATGGTAAGTACATGGTAAGGACTGTCTATTCAAAAACCATAGTATTTGCATGGAGCTGCAGGATAATTCAAAGAAAATTATAAATTAACATGGCACAATGGGCACATATCCAAAAACCATGGCATTATCATGGTTTATTTCCAAAAACCATAACACCATGTCAAAAACATCATGATAATATAAAGGTACTTAGATATATACCATGGTAAATGATTGTAAGATTCATAGACCACTATATTTGCATGGTGCTGCAAGGTAAGAACACCAAAAAATTACCATGGCACATATCCAAAGAACCATGACACTGCCATTGTGCTTGTCTAAAAACCCTAATAATATCACAACACAACTTGATAATAAAGGGCACTTGATATATACCATGGCACTGAATGATTAACATATTCATACAACATGACAGGCCAAAACAGTGGCATGAAATTATCACAGAACATGTCCAGAAACCAGTGGCGCTACCCTGGTGCCATCTTCAAAACCATGGTAATACTATGGTACTTTGTTAATGGAAGATCTCAGGAGCAAGACTGGCCACTGATGAAGTCCTCGTCGTTGCATAAACATCACATATGCACCATATAGATGATTCTTACCGAGGTATTTGATGTCGAAGCCCTGCGGTGGTTTGAGGGACCTCCTCATCCAAGCCTCCCTCAACACCTCCAGGTGATCCTCCTTCCCCTGGATCAGCAACACATGCTCGTCTATCCAGCCCAGGAAGAAGGTCTCGGCTATGGCATCGGCCACCATCTTATTCCAGAAATATTTCATGTTCAGTGATTTGAAGTCGGCGAATATCTCGTAGCCGGTGTGATGGTGCGGCGGCTCCTCGCTCTCCGTCACCCCGGGCGCGTCCTCCGCCACGACGCGCGACAGCACGATGGCCAGCGAGTGCGGCGCGATCTGCAGGAAAGGCTCCATTGATCCTCTCGAAGACGCTTCGTTAGACTCGACGCATTCCACGCGCGTGGAAGCGCAAATAAGGCGATGGATGGATTGATTGACTGATTGAGCGCACGCCCGCAACCAGACAAAGAGCGCGTTTGCGCGTTAGTTCATTTGACCTGCCTGTATAAGGTGATGCAATTATTGTAATAAAAGAACATTATGGTGATAAAGAAAGGATGAAATCATTATTATTCCAAACAAAGGCTTGGATGGATGCGGAATGTCATTTTAAGGGTAAAATACGCAGGTGATCATGTTATTCTCCGCTGAAATCGCCGCATATTATCCATTCCTCACCTTGATCAGAGACAACGGCGTGAAAATAATGACATCCTCTTCCAGCAGGGATGCGGGATGGAGAAAAACATTATCTTAACGTCCCTGGATGAAAAATAGGTTCGCGTCAAAAGCAAAAATGAGATTTCTCGTGGTGTTTTTTTCCTCGTCGAGATGCGGTGGATCCCTGCAGGCCGGTGCGTGACGATGCCTGTGTGGTTTACGGTGTGTAAAGCAGGTTATTACCTTGAAGCTCCCGCAGCTCAGATACTGATGCCCTCTAATGGCGGAGGAGGGGCACTGCAGGCGAGTCAAAATGCCAGTCAAAAATAAAGATTCTGTCATTTACTCACCTTCATATCGTTCCAAATCCGTTTTGACTTTTTTTTTTCGTTTAGAGAAACGCAAAATAACTTAGTGTTTTCAATGAAGTGGAAATGCGCAGGCTATATGAGATATACAGCTTCAAAAATAATACAAAATCACCATAAAAGTGGTCCACTCGACAAGTGCGACATATTCCAAGTTGTCTGAAGTCATACCATAGTTTTGTTTGAAAAACGAACCAAAATTAAGTTGTTATTCACTGATCATTCTCCCTTCAGATGGCCGTTATCGACTGTGAGTTGACCGTTAACGTTAGGTGTCAGTCATTTGAACTCGAGATCCGAATCATTAGCTGCGAACCGATTCACAGGTTCCATGCACGCGTTTGTGCAAAGTTATTTCGAAGTTAAGAATCAAATCACTTGACAAAACGAGTTAATTTGGACACACTGTGTAATATCCGATGTGTCTTCTAATTGTGTAACCCATAATCGTTCCATTTTGGCTCGCAACTCCGATGCGGTTGTACCACATATTTTCGTCCAGCTTTATAAAGGCGTGACGCGCACTGATTTGTGGGTAAATTTCGTTATCCACTTTAAGTAAAGTAATATATCGATGCTCACTTGTTCCACTTATTGCCATTCTGGCTGAACAGACGTACCTGGGCCTTATGAAGTTCAGTTCGCATGGCACAATCAGGCGACTGGAACATCCTTATTCCCACTGCATGTGAATTGAATGAACTGATTCATTGATCCAAAGGCTCAAACGAATCAGAAAAGCTTTATTGGCCAAGGATGCTCACACAAAAAAAGGATGTATGCATTTATTAAATTTATATATTTATATAGATTACATTTAAACAATATTTCTTTACATGAACTCAGCGGTGACTCATATTAATAATAAAAAAAAACATTGCAAGAATAAATATTAGACAGAGTAAACAGAAACATTTAAAGAAGCTTGTGTAAAAAAAAAAAAATCAAATAAATTCTTAGGAAAAGCTGAAGAGTTCAAATTTGGTCTGTTTATCACTTATCAAAAGCCGTCAGAAGACTTGGAATACATAGCACAAATGTGGTTCACTTTTATGGTGATGTTCATGGAATCTGTCAATGTATTACCATCAGTCTTTTACCACCTTATCGTGCAATATACAGCACAATATGCACAGTTAGCATTAAAATGCAATGTAAAACTACAAAAAAGGACAATAAACAAATTCTTCCAATGAACGAATTCTTCCAATCCAATAAAACAAACACAACTGCATGTAGCTACGGTGACCCCTGGCTTTGCTACAGTTTGACCTACACAATATTAGCACCATTAATAAAAATCCCATATACATAAACTCTGATGCAAGGGAGATTTCACATTAAACACCGCTTTCCACCTTAGTGTGACAGCAACATTATGTATTTACCTGAGGTTGCATCCCACTCACCATCACAAATGTCTCTATTGCAACAAACTGGAAAGATTAAAATATCCAGACATCCTGACAAATTTTTCAATGCAATTATAGCATCCAGACTAAAGAGAATTACCTTCTGTTACTACCACATGATATCTATTACAGCAAGAAGAGGTAAGGATGACAGTTTGGGGGTTTTGTTCTTTTTTCTCTCAGGCTCAGACATGTAAACGTGTCTCTGCTGTGCTATTTGCCTCTCCTGTTTCATAATAGCCACAGGTGGTGTGTAATTTAATGCTTTAGTATGAAGACGGTGAGCATGTTGCTAACCTGCAGGAGGATGTTAAACTTGCCTGCTGACTCCACAACAGCTTCCCTTTGTTTCAGTAAATGTAGAGGCAGTTATTACTGGAATCTAAGCTCAATCCACAATCACACAAGCATTCTGTGTATCTTGTTTTATTAAATAAAAAAGTGTAAACCTCAAAAAAAAAAAAAAAAAAGTAATATTTTGCCTCCAGAAAATTAAGATATTTTAGAGAAAATTAATTTTTTTTAAATTGTGACATGCTTTCAAAACAATTAAGCACATTTTGCGCTGAAACTCTTAATACCGTAATGCATCTAGATGTTAACTTCTTTGTCACGTCTTTTCCATTATTATATAATACTAAATACTATAATTTAATCAGTATAAAATGTCTATTTTTTTCCATTATGCTAATGAGAATTTGGGGGCAAGAGTTGCTTAAAATATTTGTAATTTCTCTAAAATACTGTTTCTTTTTCCCCTCTTAGTTTTAGGGTGAAATATTACTCTGACAGTTTTACAGGATTTGTGACATTCACCCAAACAGAAATCAAATCCCAGAAACCTTAAACATTGTGAGGCCCTGCTAACAGACACATTATCAATGTATATTATTAATTCTCTGGTGATGTTCAACTATTTTCATGCCAATAAAGCTCCATGACTCTTATAACAATGGTTTAACAGATTTAGACAGACTGTAAGGAATCTGGGCTTTCTCGTGCTGACAATTTTCAGACAGTCATTTCCTCCTCCTGTCAAACAAACTCTCACACACGTACATATCATTGTAAGGTAATATGTTTAATGGAAGCCTAAGAGTGTTGGGTGACTGAAAAACCAAGTAGCCATAACCTCACGTAGCCTGGTTTTGTTTCCAAGTCTGTGAGCCGTAAAAGAGAATACGAGAACAAACAGACTTATCACCTAGGAAACAAAATCAAACTCTGATAGCTGTTTTGCGTTATAGGAACCCAACAGGACTGTATTGTACAGGCAATGTAATTTTCTTACATAAATGTGAGGTTGCCGATAGAGTAAATTGAGTTTAAAGGAATAATTCACCTCAAAATTAAATTTCTATATGATAAGGTTGATGAGAAGTACTGCACAAACTTATATTGTGTCTGGTGAATGCACCAAATTTGAACTAAACTTTATTTGAAACCAACTGAGAAGTGCTCTGGACAAGTCAACCAGATGGTCATATGGTCAGATTGAATCCTGGAATATTTTTATTACGTCTTTATATGACACTTTCTTAATATCCACAGTAAGATTATTAAAAATGGCAGAATTAATGAAGGTTTGTGTAACTGAAAAGTACAATCAAATATATATGTATAGTGTGTACAAATGGTGAACTTATCTACATTTCTGGCCAATCACAGAGCATCTCTTGAGCGACACAAGCCACAACAACCAACAGCTTCATGACAATGAAGCAAAAAAAAGTTTATTCAACAGCTAGTGCCATGTCAGTTTAATGATTTCTAACATTATTTAGCAGTTTAGTTTAAGTTACAAGGTTATTTTCATTAACATTTTAGAGAACAGGAGTACTGTAGACGAAATCTGTTATTTAAAACCAAATCTAATGCAAGCATAATTTCAGCCTTGTTTAACAAATCTAGACACAACAAAATCAATTGAAATCCCTAATATTTCATTCACAAGTTCAAATCATTAAGCTGTAAACACGTGTTCTCCGAGGAATGTTCAGCCTTCATCCTGCAATAGTATCCGTGACAAAGCTTCCGAGTTGGGAGATGTGCTCCTCTCTTCCTCACGCTGCTTCTATGGAAGCGTCTCCATTTCTGCCCTGAGGCTGAGAAATCAGAATAGACACTTGAAACATTCTCGCACACAAATTTAGTTTCATCCATCAGGGTTAGGCAGTATTTAAGAAATGACTTCTGTTCAATTAATGACTTGGTCAGACTCACTGGATGCTTACCTCAATTCTGATTGGTAAACAACATTATCTGACATCAAGATTCATATGATGGATCAATTGTTTGAGGCATGTTTAAAAAAGTACCTTGACAAAGATGCGTGAAGGCAGGAAGCGACGTAGCAATTGATTGGATATGTTTGGAAAGCGCTGCAGGTTGATGTTGAGCTGAGGAAGGACCTGATACCCCGCCATCAGAGGATAGAAATTATACAACATCTCCTGTTCTGTACCGGGCAAAATCCTCATTCGCACCTGCACACACACACACAGAATGAGAAGGAGACCTCTTGAGTGAATGAGTGGCAGTTGGAACAGAAGTTTTTTAAGGGTTGTGAAAAGAAAAATTTTGGTTTGTTGATAATCAGGGTGTAAAGAGGAACAAACATTTTTATTTTATTTGCTGCTTGTTTGGTTACTCTCTAAGAGGATTTTGATTCATTCTCTGTATAGCTTTCAGTCTTAAGGTCTCTGCACACTGAGTCCGAAATTTTCGCATGCGTTTTTTCGCATTCGCAATCCTAAAAATTCGTCAGGCACATACCTTGCACACTGAGTCCGATGCGTATTAATTAATCCATTGCGAAAAAATTCGCAAAACTATACAAAATGTCTTCAAGCAGTGAGGATGATTTTGTTGTCCTCTCTCTTCTTGAAAAAAAAAGAAAGAAAAATGAAATATTGGGTCCATCCAATCCTTAGATTGCGCAGAGAGGAAGGAGAGTTCCACCTCCTTATCAAAGAGCTGCGGGATTATCCCGAGAGATTCAAAGTTTATTTCAGGATGTCAGTGCCTCAGTTTGATACTTTGCTACCGATACTGGAGCCACATATTAAAAAGAAGACCACCAATTTCCGTGAACCAATTGATCCTGAACAGAGACAATCTGTCTTTATATTCTGTATCTTTGTATTCTGCACTTTGTTTGTCATAAAGTGCTCTGTGCTGCGAGACGAAGTGGATTAATTTGTCTGACGCCATTTTGGATTTTGGCTTTCGCTTGTACGGCTCTGCATTGTCAAAACACCTTCTCAAAGCATCTCAAAATGCTTTATACGGATGCGAAAAACGCAAAAAAAAAAAAAAAAATCGAACCCGATCCGAATTTTTTTTTTACGGACGAAAATTTCGGAGGCGGTGTGCAAACGTGATTGACATAACGTGAGGTCGTATTTATTTTTCAACGTGCGAAAATTTCGGACGAAAAATTCGAACTCAGTGTGCAGAGACCTTTAGACTAAGTATACAGTGGTGGCCAAAATTATTAGAACACTAGTATTTTCACCAGCTAAAAAATGGTTTGAAGTCAGTTGCTTCTATCTTTTGTTATAGTGTGTCAGTAGGAAATAACAGTTTACATTTCCAAACATTCAAAACTGAGACAGACTAAATCCAGAAGAACTGCGGTAACGTCTCCAAGATGCTTCAAGAGACCTACCTGCAAAGCTACCTATGGCAAAAGCTACTTTAAACACAAAGGATGGTCACACCAAATTTTCATTTAATTTAGTTAATAGAAGTTAACTGATAAAGAAATCTATTTATGAAGTTATTTTTGACAACATCCTCATTTTACAGCATTTTTACACAAGTGCATAAAACAGTACTGTAGCTTTGCAGGTAGGTCTCTTGAAGCATCTTGGAGACGTTACCGCAGTTCTTCTGGATTTAGTCTGTCTCAGTTTGTTCTGTTTCTTCATGTCATTCCAGACAGACTGGATGATGATGACATCACATCTCTTGCTGCTGTCAGAATCCATGTGCAAACAAAAATCTGGATTATTACAATTAATGGCAAAATGAATGTTTGGAAATGTAAACTGATATTTCTTACTGACACATTACAGTTAAAGATAGAAATAACTGACTTAAAACCATTTTTAGCTGGTGAAAATACTAGTGTTCTAATAGTTTTGGCCACTACTGTAAGTGAATTTACTTTGGATCATCTGGATGTGTTTTTCCATTATTTTTTATTAAAATACATGAAAAGTTTCTTTATTATTGAAATAAATGTAAAAAGCGAAAAACACAGACCCATATGCTCTAAAATACATATCAATTTAGTTTAGTATTCATCAAATAAAAAGTATGTGAAGGAAACATGAAGCCACCTTCTGCACTGACCTGTTTGAGTCCACTAAACATAAATGCATCGCTGGGCTCCACGCTGATCTCGACATCCTGAACCAGGCCGGTTCGATTCTCCAGATGGTACCGAACAGGCAAAGACTCGCGCACTCGACCAAACGATGGCAGCTCTAGAACGAGAGAGTAAAGGCTGTTCACACCAAGAATCATAACAATAACTATATTTGCCACCAACTAATGATAATGGTCTGTTTATTCTAAGCTTGTGCACTGCATTTTCGAAGTAACAAAAATGGACGTAGGTGACCTGCTGCTGATTTTCATTTCGCAAAATCACACAAAACAGATGCTTTTGAGTATATGAGACAAAAGGAGTTAAGACAATCTGTCACTCTGCTTAGACAGTTTACCTTTTGAAGACAAATTTTATTCGTAGTTCCAGAAGTCAGTATCAGTTTCAGTTTTCGCTGTTCTTGTTGCATTTACACAGCTTTAAAAAGCAGATGTCCTCAACATACATTTCGAATGCATTTAAAAACAGTGAATCTAGCTAGTGTAATCTGATCTAACAGTGAATTTAGCTAACTTAGTCTTTTTCACAGCAACAAAGGAGGCAAGACAATGTTGTCGAAAGTAGCACTGGAAAAGTGAGGTAATTTTACGTTGCACTGTTTGCTGTGTAGAGTTTCTACGCAATTTCTTCTGCCGTTTTAACTGTGCGAGCCTTTTGAATTGTACGGAATTCAGCTGTCAGCGGTTTATCATTAATCATTAATAAAAATCATTCTGAAAGTGATCCCAACAATATCATTCCTCTATATCATTCTGATTGCCTTGTGAAGTGAATCGATGTGTTTCTATATTTAAAACTTCATAAAACGTAATATCTAGCTTCTGCTAACTGTCATACGCACGTTCACAGGAGAATGGTGTTCCGGCGGACAATGCAGGATGTAGGCGAACGCAGTGACCAGCGCAGAAGCACAGAGGAGAGAGAAAAACAAAATATCGGACGCAAATTAGAAGTACAAAACGAGATTGCTCCTATAGCATTGTGGGCAGCACACTGCCAATGGGCGCTATGGGCATCCCAAGTTTGAATCCCAGCTCATGGAACTTTCCCGATCCCCTCCCACTTCGCTTTGTGTCTGCTCTATACTACCCTATTATAATAAAAGGCAAAATATGCCCAAAAAACATATTTAAAAAAATTAAAATAATAACTGTAAAGAAAAATGTCCGAGGATTTCGATATAAGCCAAGAGGAGACTTTTTCCTTTGCTGTAAATAAAACTTGGTTCTTGCGAGACTAGCATACTCTCAACCCATGTCATCCGCTGGAAAGCCACTCTCTTGTGAATGCATGTACCAGTTAGCAGAAGCTAGAGATTACGGGTTATAACGTTTTAAATATTGATATTTTTCTTACAAAAATGCATCATCATTATACATCTTGGAAGAGCCAGGGCATTTTTTAATATAACTCTGATTGTATTCGTCTGAAAGAAGAAAGTCATATACACCTAGGATGGCTTGAGGTTGAGTAAATCATGGGGTAATTTTCATTTTTGTTTGAACTATCCCTTTAAGAGAGGATGGACAGAATGAATTACAAGACTGAGAATGCACATAAGACTGTCTCAGATGATTCAATCTATATTACTAATTTTAATGCAAAAACAGACTGACCTGCATGGATATACAGTGGAATATTCTCTACCATCACGTGTGGCAGAGTAATGATCGTTGTCACCACTGATGTCTCAGAAAATGCTGACTTTCTGGATTAAAAAAAGGTTATACAGGAAATTAAAGACAGTATGATTTTATAAATATGGATGTACACTCACATTTTTTATGAAAATATCTCATAAGATTATAGCATGAGAAAAGGAAAGTCATCACTTGCATGTAATATACAGGGTAAAAGTGAGAATATAAAGGGTGCTGTCACCTCTTCCAGGAGATGACGTAGTGTCCAGAGGCCACAGTGCTGGTGCCATTCTGAACAGGAGGACATTTGAGCAGGAAACACTCACTGGCACATTCGCTGGTCTGAAGCGTGACTGGACACACAACAGAAATGAATCACAGTCAGGCCCTAAATAAATGCATTTTTTTGAAATACCACTATCAGAAAGAAAGTTCTCCCACCTCCTTCTACTTGACTCTGGGGCTGATCGATGGCAGTCATACTGGAGGCCAGCTGCACTTCACTGTTCACCAGCTCGATCGGCCACGGAGATGCACTCAAAATATCCATCATCAACAAGAACGGGATGTCCACATACACACGCTCCAGATGCTCAAACTGACACACATACACATAAAACTGTACCAGCCTTACAAAATATGTGTTTTTACAACTGTATACACAAACTCATTTAAAATCACATCATTTATTCATTTTCATCTACAAAACATCTCCTTTTGTGTTCCACGGATGAAAGAAAGTAACTCATGTTTAGAACGAGATAAGATTGAGTAAATATTGACAGAATTTTCATGACTGAAATATTAATATATCACTCAAGTGTACAGGGAGGGCAGCTCTTACCTTACTGGACACAAACTTCATAGCCACTTCAAAAGGAACAACAGTTTCTAATGTAACAGTTTCATCCTGCAGGTGAGGAACAAATACAACACAACTGTGAATGAAACTAAACACTGGTGTAAAGATTATGCCTCAAGAAACTGGGTTGGGGTGAAGTTTATGTCTGGCTCTGACATAATCTTTACAATGCATGGGTATTGATGACAGGGTGTTAGGATTCTGCATACTTTGTGACACTTGCAGGTAATGTCCTTGCCCTCAACCGTGGCACTCACAGAATAAGCCACGTGAAACAGTAATATCCTGGATCCAGTGCTCACACAGCGTATATAAAGGGGCTTCACAATCTGACACACAAGAAAACACAAACACAACATTATATTGAAGTCAAGATCAGCTGACAATCAGTTTTAATCAATTTAATCCATGAAACTCAGTGAAAAGAAGCAACACCTTCTGCCCAGGTTGCAGATCTCAGATGAATCGCCTTCGATAATGAACGCGAGATTGCGTAGCTTCTCAGTGAACTACGGCTCCGTGTATTAAATGCCGCTCCATTTGAAAACAGGTGGTGGGGATTTACCGCTAATCAAGGAGCCGGTTTTACTGACGAGATGCGCATGCATATTGCATGAGATAAATCGCCCAGCCCTACGTGACACTGAAGACTGAAGTAATGATGCTGGAAATTCATGACAGGAATAAATTACATTTTAAAACAGAAAATGATAGCTCAAATCAAGAGTTTTGAGAGGCATGCTATTACTTTTGTAAGCAATCAGACTTGATTATCTTAAAAAAAATAAAATAAATAAAAACCATTTACCAAATCCTAGTGAGATTTTTGTTCCAGACAACATAGTAAGTACCTGGTTTGAGGCCTGCAGTAAGTTTGATGTCTTTGGCCACAGTGTCCTCTTCTGATTGGATGGTAACAATGATACAGTACATCTCATTGGTCAGTGCTGGAGGCTCATGAGTCAGCTGTACAGAGATTTTGGGCACTCTGGAAATGATCCTAAAAGGGCATGTTGGGAAGGATAACATCACCATTTTAATGTTTAAGTGCTTCTAGGAATGTGTATTAATAAATTAATTGGTGTCCATTTTGATTCCATGCTAATTAAATATTTCTGTACTGACAGTTACATAGTAGATTTCCTGATTTTTAATATATATACATTTTTTACTTACATAGTGCTGGACTGTATAGTAACTGTGTCCCAATCCACCTGCTGCTCTGGGAGGCGTGTCCTCCTCTTAAAGGAGCGGGACACTTGCAAAGTCTCATGGGAAGAGGCAGCGTCCCCCCAGCCACCGCGCCAGTTCAGATATACAAAACGGCCCGTCTCTCTGCCTAACATGAGTCCCACACTCGTGATCTGAAAAGACAAATACAGACAAAAATAAAACAAATCATACTATGTGAGTCATTGTGGCACCACAAAATCTGTTGAAACGAATGAAAATATATTTCACCTCAATCTTCTTTCCAACATCTTCTGTTTTAGCTACAAATTTGAAGCAGTATTTGCGGGTTTTGCCAGGGACGAGACACATGTCCTCCTGGGTGGAAGGTTCTAGAATGTCCTTTCCTTTAGAGGCATCCTCCAGCAAACAGTACTGGTTGTACTCCTGCAATTCAAACACAGCCACTGAGAAATGGAGTCGTGTATGTGTGTGTTTAAATATACTTGTGAGGACATTTTACTGGTCCTCACTAGTTAAAAAGGCTTAAAAACAAAAGAGATGTTTTTTAAAAAAAATATGTTTTTATATAAATCCGGTGTTTAGCACATTTTTGTGAGAGGTAGATTTAAGCGTAGGGCTTGGGTTAGCTGATATCTGATATAAAATCAGTGGAAGTCTATGCAATGTCCTCACTATGGTAGCCAAACAAACATGTGTGTTAGGTGTGCAGTACCTGGTTGCTGAGGCTGACACATAGTTTTGAGAAGCGCACAGGATATGGGCAGTCGGCTCGCACATAGACGTGTAGCTGGACAGGCTCATCTATGTGGAAACTAGGGGACAGGAACTTGGCTTTGCACTGAACTGAGTGACGACATGAAAATAAACATACATATCGGTACATTTTGTTCCCTTAAGGAATCGAGCTTGAAGAAAACAATATATACACATCTAATATATAAATTATACCATTTAAAAGTTTGGGGTTTGGAGCGACAAATTTTTTCATGAATGTAATTTTTTGGGGGGCAGGGGGGTTAACTATATCTTTAAATGTAGGGGTTATGCAGCTATGCAGGTCTCAAATCAATGATTAAGATCAATAAGCCCAAAAGGCTGGAAATTGAGTATTCTTTGAATGTTTACCAAAGGGCACATAGTCCTGGACCTCAATGGTGAACTCGTTACTGCCGGCCAGAGAGATGCGATCACTCCACAGAGACTGGGCTGTCTTCACAGACGTCGGGTCACAGTCTGGTTCAGGCTCTGGGACTTCATTCTGACAATCACAAACTAAAATGTCAACTTTATAAACACTACATCTCTATCTATAGCAGGACTTTCAGAATATTAAGATACTATTATAAATCTGATTATTTTCATCTTTATCACTACATTTCCATACGTACCATGAGCACTTTAATCAGATTCTTCTCAATCCTGGACTTCTGCTCTTCAGGGAGGATAGAGGCTAAACACACACATATACACCTGTTAAAGCAGTAACTGTTGATTGAGGTGAAATTGAAAGCCAGTACATGGTGTTCATGTACCTCTGCCCACGAGCTCCATGGAGTAGGTAATGTAGTCTTTTACTTGACCCATGAGGTAGGAGCACTTCAAAGCTGTGCACAGGATAGAGGTCAGCAGAGACCACCAGCGCTCTGTACGGTAGTCACACATCACATAATCCAACAGTCTGGGGAGTCCGAATACATTTACATTTAGTTATTTAGCAGACGCTTTTATCCAAAGCGACTTACAAGTGAGGACAATGGAAGCAATCCAAATCAACAAAAGAGCAATAATATGTAAGTGCTATGACAAGTCTCAGTAAGCCTAATGCAGTACACATAGCAAAGTTTTTTTTAATAATACAAGATATAACTTTTGTATTCTAAAATATTGTATGTACTAAACAGTACATATTAGGAATACAATTGCAAGTCATTGACACAAGCAGAGTTCAATTTATATAGGTCAAACTTACAGTATACTGAATTTAACTCACTTTAATGCTTTGGTGTAGTCTTTTGCATGATAGTATTCTTCCCCCATTTGAACCACTGTGGAGGGAGACAGAAAATAGAGAAAGCAAATATGTTATTGATTTTTCTATGCAATTAAATACAAAACTGAAAATCTGGCTGATGAATATGTGTGTTTTTGGACTAACTGAGATGGCTCTTCATTCGTGGACACTTGTACTTCTTAAATTGGGCGACAGCATTACTGAGGAGAGCAATGATCAGCTCCTGACATAAACACACACATACAACCATTAGAAGAGAAATACAGTTGATTTTTATCTGTAATATTTTTTCTTTTGTAAGAAACATGTAACATTTTGGTAACATTAGCATGCCTTATTATTCATTAAATTATTATTGACCCATCACTTTGAGAATTCAGAACTCAATCCTTTCTGACCTGAACATTTGCATATTAAAACACGAAATGACAAATTCATTTTCTCTGAAGACAAATTCACAAATGAACCTGAACTTATAATGAAAATATAGCGAAATAACAAGTATTTAAGAAAATCCCACCGAATGAGGGACGTCTCTCTCTTTAACTTGAAGAGCGAGGATGCCTTGTTTCTCCTTCTCAGAATCTGGAGGATCAATGCCTGAAAAAGTTCACAGGGTCAGAAATAAGGCTTCATAACACCTGGGTAAGTCAAGCTTTATATTTATACATGATTGAAACAACTCCAACATGCCATTTTACTATATTTTTAAATCTCAAAATCTATCACTTTTCTTTTACAGACACATAGAATATGGCTCTAAAAATGGCAAATATTATTTTGTGTTCTACCGAAATATTGACAGGGCAAGTAAAAATAGGACTTTTTTACATTACGGTAATGTGAATTCGATTTTTTTTTTTATCCACATTACTGTCATGAAAATATTAATAAAAGTATAATGATATAATAAAATACACTACAACAATGTAATTAAATAAAACATCTATGTGCTTCT